>SNQJ01S0034171.1:111048-129663 GCA_010110895.2 Picea sitchensis | reverse complement strand
CAATGCATACTGGACAGAAAGGAAACCCCACTCTGGAACCGAACCATTGCACAGGTCAAAGTGCAGTGGAGATATTTTGGCCCAAATGAGGCTAGATGGGAAATGGAGGATGCCATGAGACAAGCATATCCAATTTTGTTTACTTCTATACATGCATTTCATGTTGATAAATAAGAACATCGAGGATGATGTTCCTTTAAGGGGGAGGGAATTGTAACACCCTGTTTCCCCCAGTTTGTAAAAATAACTATATTGTCCAAGAACTATGGCAAACCCAAAAATGTGAATGTGTGATGTGAATGGACCTTGTGAAAAAGGTCGATGAATGTGAATAATATTATGAATATATATTGCAAGACTGTTGAGAGGGGATATGCTGAAAAAGAGACCACGATGGCTGGAGAAAGATGGTGGAAGGCACCTGGAATGGTGGCGTTAACTTCCACCGAAACCAATACCGTATTTGGACTTTACTGGCCCAGAGAACCAAGAGCGGCTCATTGGCCCCGAATTAAATGACTCGTCGGGATTGGTAGGTAAAGGGCTCCTCATGAGTAATGAGGGATGGGGGTGAACCACCCATCCGTAGAGTCCTCAGACTTGACCACTATGAGGAAGATCGTGCCACACGTAACCTCGTCGAAAGGAGAAAAGGAAGGAAGAGTGGGCTATCAGGGAGCAGACGTGAGGGAAAGAGGAAGAGGAACTCTGAAAAAACACAGAGTGAGTGATAGCAGAGAAGGAGGAAAGTAACCTTCGTTCTCAGTCACTGGCAAACAAAGACACAGTCTTGTAGCATCGTGGTCTCAGCTCGGGGGTGGCTAGTGGTAAATCCATTGGGAGTCGCTGAGCCTATGGTTGGGTGGAAACGAGCACCCCTCTTAGCAGTTGCAATCACATCTGGTGTTATTTCTGATAAGTGTTTTACATCTTGCATCTTGAAATTTATATGCTGACATGTATGCTCACAGTCTGTGCATTTTTATGAATGGTTTGAGTATAAGACTGCCTGTGTAGTGTTTTGATTTAGAAATGGTGGTTTCACGCTTATAATGGAAAGACTACGTATGGCTTATGTTTTATAAATCGCTATTTATACGCATATTGAATTAATTTAGATTTCAAGTCTGTTCTCGGAAAATCTATACCCTTATCCGTCTCAGGTAATACCCTGGATAGATCTCCCCATAGAGACACCCTTCTTAGAAATCTCACCAAGAACCTAGAAAAGGATTTGAAGGCGCAAGTCTTAGTAACCCTGTACGAGGAAGAATGATCCTCTTCAAATCCTTAAATAGCAGCGAAGGAATTACCGTGTTCGCTTCGCAAGAGTCATCAAGGAGGCATTGGACGGTTGGAATTCTCCGTGGAGAATTCGCGAAGTCCCGAGAGCCATCAGATATTGTAGAGGAGCAGGGGAGTTACAGTAAGCCTATTTTCAAGTTTTAAGTTCGGAAGAAATCAGACCGTAGGATCTGAGTCGACAAGAACCGTTGGATCACTCGCGTAATCTCATTTCGTGGATTCGCGAGTTGAAGGGTTAAAACCCTTGCCTCAAGATTCGTGAGGTCGCGAAAGGCGAAGTCCCGAAGGGGTAAAAGGATTTTTCTGAGCCAGTTATTAGTGAAGTGCATCGAAACTCGGTATTTCGTGGTTTCATGGGTTGAAGAACTGAAAGCTTAGAATCAGGATTCGCGAAGTCCGAAACTCCAAAAAGGCAAGAAGTTTTGTTGTGGGACCCACATTGATGACGTGTCAGAATTTCGTCATTTCGGCATATCGGCAGATAGCAGGTCAATACTTTTGTCCCGAAAGTCCTGAAGTCGCGAGTTGCGATAAGGAGTAGTGAGGAGTTTGGGATCTCGACACTTCGGGTGTTGGGATACAAAGGAGGTAGTGCTTCGGGAAGCGAAGTCATGAAGTGTCGAAAGCTAGGGACGAGGGACATGTGGTAGAACTATAAGGTGGGCCTATGCAATAGATAGGAAGACACGTGTCACCTAGTGAAAGGAGTCAACACCTGTTGACCTCTCGCGTCTCGGGGATTCATGATATAAGGGAATGAGAGTTCAACCCTTCGATTTGTGAAGTCACGAATAGCGAGAACGCGAGAGGGAAAGCTAACATCGCTTCTCGAGGTTTCGTGAAGGGAAGGTGCCAAGGTTGGGTGCCTAGAATTTGCAAGTGGTGAAGTCACGAGAAGATCAGGACCATCCATATGAGGAGGACAGGTGGCAGAAATCGAGGGATCTCATGAACTCAGAGGTTCGTAAGATGACATCCCAGGAGTTGGGTGCTCTAAGTCCCGAGTGGCGAAATCGTGAGGAGCAAGGATAGCCATTGGATCCAGGTCAAGGGAGGACAGTTGGATCAGGAGCTTCATCATGCGCATCACGCCTTCGGAGGTTCGGAGGTTGAGAGAACCTCTTCTCGACATCAGAAGTCGCGAAGTGCCGAGAGCCGAGGTACGAGTGTTGACACATGGCAGAACCACAAGGTGGGGCCCGCGTGGTTGATAGGCGGACACATGTCACCTGGGAAAAAGGAGTCAACACTCAGTTGATTTCTCCTGTCTCAGGGATTTGTGAGATACAAGCACGGGAGCTCAATGCTACAACTCGCGAAGTGGCGAGTTGCGAGAAGTGTGAAAGGAAGGTCAACCCTCATTGACTTCCAAGTTTCGGAGGTTCGCACGGGAAGAGCACAGAGATTCAACCCTTCGAATTGCGAATTCATGAGTTGCGATGGGAGCTAGTGTTTATCCTAGACAATGGTCACGTGCAAAGGGCGTTGATAGAAGGAAACTATACCCATTTCGTGATCTCGGGTATTGCGAGTTTGGGAGGGAAGAGTCAGGAGTTTCGACTCGTGAACTCGCGAGATTGCGAGTTGCAACAAGTACCTTTTGGGGTTAGGCCTTGGTCATAGCATTCTGGTCGCTCGGAGAGGGTGGAGCTCGCGCCTAGTGCTGCTCACATAGGGGAGTTTTCGAAAGGACCTGTGGATCAATTGGAAGGAGATTCCAGCTGGGAATCAAAAGAAGTTGTTTTGGCTCATAAAAGAAACTGAACGATCCTTAAGACCAGGAGGTTGCGCAGATACTCTGTCGAGGTAGAGGTGGCGTCTGTAGCCTATGCTAAGCCTCGTAGGGTTTCAGGGATTATGTCCCTCGAGAAAAGATGAAAAATTTATTAAGCAGCAGCGGGTGTGTGACACCTAGGGTTTTGGTAATTAGGGTTTCGACCTAAGGCTCTTGGTGAGGTATTGTAATGTTTAAATAAAGGCCAAGAGGACCTGGGTCGGGTCGGTACATGTTGTTATTATGTTGTTGTTGATCTATTCATATAGTTGTGTGAGAGATCATTGCATTTTGATTAAGAAGAGCTTAGTGGAGAGCCTTCTGGTATTGTAAGGTCTTTAGTTGGGTGCGAAGATCAGTTCCTGCAGCTAGGTGTGCAGGAAGGGGAGAGGAAGAGAGAGAAGAAAGAATATATGTTGGTTGAGAGTGAAGACAAGAACTGTAAGCTTTACCTTAATAAATCATAAGCACAGTTCTGTGGATGTATCCCTAGAGGGAGGGTGAACCACGTACGTCTCTTGTTGTGTGTGTAATTGATGCTTTGATCTTTGTCATTGTTATATTGTTATTTGCATTGTTGTGTTAGATCATATCTATAGTTGTGCAGGATAGATCTATCTTGATAAGTGTTAGATTCATATTGAGTTAATGTTGTACTAGATCCACTTGATATTCCCCTGGTTGTAGACATCTCTGTCCTGCAACCCCCTCATAGCTGCTTCGTGTGAGACTACATCTGCTTCACAGGTGTTGCCAAAAGGGCCAGTAGCTAGGGCTTGTTGGTGCACTCTTGGAGTGAACCTTGGGTCTACCCCTGTGCCAACAATCTTTATGAAATTGAAAAGGTTAATGAAGATGCTATCTTATTGATGTTGAAGTTGAAGAAGGTATGTTCGTCTATGATCTTATGCACCAAGTTTCTTACATGATAAAAGGTATGGTTTTCTATATGTCTTGAGGTTTGTGTCTTGATGTTATCGTATATTCCTTGAGGCATATATTGGAGGGTATTTGGCACATGGCTAGAGACATATGTTGGTGATATTTTGGAGATTGTGGCTAATTCTTGATGCACATCTTAGAGATTTTGGTACATGCTTGAGACATATTTTGGTACATGCTTAATACATGATTTGAGGCATATATTTTGGTACATGGTTGTTTCATATCATGAATTACATGGAATATGTTTGAGGCACACGTTTTGGTACATGGTTGAGGCATATCATGAAAGATATGGCATATATTTTAGGCATATCCTTGGTACATGGTTTATGGAAGTTATAGCACATGTTTGAGGTATATCTTAGCACATGGTTTGGATGCATATCTTGATGATGTTGGGAATATGTTTTGAGATATGTTTTTTGTGATCTTGGAATATGATCTATGTGAATGGATTCTTTTTTTATGATGATGATGTATCAGTATTAGAAACAGTTACAGTGACAGGTTGATTTCTAATGGCATTGATAGGTTGATTATCAGTGGCAGGTTGAGTCTCCATTTATACTTCAGGGAGGTAGGAAGGGGAAAGGAAAGGAGGTAGGATCCTCCTTCCAGTTGGTTTTGGAGAATACAGGGAGTTGTAGCTTTGTTTGAGTTGGTGTTCATAAAACTAGGGGGTTGGAGCTGGAGAATTCAGGGATTTGGAGCTTCCTTCAGTTGGTGATTGTAAATTAGGGGTTGGTGCCTCCTTCCAGTTGGTGTTGGAGAATTTTGGAATTTGGTGCTTCCTATGAATGTAATATTATGATATATAAGAAATCCTTATGTGGTTTTCTCCCATTTTGGTTTCCACATAAAAATATCTTGTGCACTGTGTATGATGTGATGCATTGTTGAATGGTACTATTTTCATGATATATGAAATGAAATCATAAGTGAATGGAATTGTTGATAAGTTAATGTTTACATGTTGTGATTAAAAATTATAAAAAGTGTTCAATAATTATACACCCCCCTTCTCAGTATTGGTGAATATTCCAACAGAGAAATATTTCAAGTAGTAGTATGTGTCCACCAAGTTGTGGTAATAATTTAGCTAGCACCAGTCAAGTCAGTTTATTTTTCCAGAAAAATAATGAAAACCTCATTGTTTAACCATGATAAATAGGGTTTTTATTTTTCAAACATTCGTGTACCAAGATGGTCAACTTGCAATTTGTTTTGACATTGTAACTACCAAAGCTCTCAAGCAAAGGAGATGGAGTTGTCAAGAAACACTAGTTCTTGTGGGAAGCGATGTAGAGTGTTAAATATAGCATGTTTGTCGAGGAAAATATGGTTGAGTTTCAAACCACGTTGTGAGTGTGTGATCTTCAATGGTATATGAAATATGTATAGAGAACCTCAGAAGGCATCACAAGAGAAATGATTGAAGTCAAGCAAGCATTCATCATATATTTCTAGAAGTAAAAAATATAGCAATGTAGTTGCATAGAATCGCAAGGCCCTACAAGCCTTGGAAGAGAGATTTGAGAATACCTCATTTAGAGTTGAGGAGATATCTGATGATAAACAAAATGGTGGTTGTGGGAAAGGAGGAGGAGGCTTTAGAGGAGGTTGTCATTGGTAAATTATACTAATAAGATGTTATAGCTATGACAAGACAAGCCATGTCTTCATAAATTATCCCTTGTCAAGAAGACCAAGACATGGACATTATAGAGCCACGTAGAATGCCATAGAGGAATACCTTGACTTCCTAGAAAATGGGAGGAAAGATCCAAGAAAAGGAATGCTAATTTGGTTAGCTCAAAGCCAAGGAAAACCAAAGTTCCAAAGATTAATGTAATGACCAAAGGAGTTGCTCACACTAGTGCCAACTAAAATTTAGACCAATCTTTTTAGATCCATAAAGTAGAATTGAATCACATGGGATTCAATGAAATAAATCAAAAACAAACTTATATAGAAGTCATAAACATTCTACAAGAAGATATAAAATAATATGAATGAGAGGGGCCATACAATAATGTTAACTATCCTAACATACTTCCAAGAAGGTCTCAACAAGAGTGCAATTATGACCTTGGAAGAAAATAAATCATGGAATGAATTCCTCAGGGTATTCCTTAAAAGGTTGGAAAATGAATGCCTATTGACTAAGTTATGATAGAGCCTTACATATTCCATGAAAATAGAGCAACTGGAACTAGAAATTAACACCCCCCTTCCAACAAGGTACTCAAACAAGCTTGGGAAAATAAGAGAATCAAAGCATGCTAAGAATTTAGACTCAATTTAAATTCTCAAGTATGAGATCAAATATGTAATGCTTGATCTCAATTCTAGTCTAAACATATTACCAAATAAGTCTTGGGAAATGGTGAGAATCCCAAGGCTATTTTCTCTCTATTAAGTTATGACTCATAAATCAGTACAAATTATATCCCATTAAGTAGATTGCAAACTATTGAAGTAGATCTTGCAAGGAGAAAGACACTATCTAACTTTGAAGTCATACAAATAGCATACAAGAAATTTCCATATCTAGACTACTTGTTGTTGAATGGGCTTGTGATAATAATGCTACTATTAACCTACAAAGAGGAAAAATTTATTTTGAGGCTGAAAGTACTAGAGTCAAGAACCCATTGATCCATATCATGGACCTTTTTTACCAAGCCCATAGAAGTTAATATGGAAGAGTACATGGTTAAAAATAATTACAACCTCATTGTAGGCATGGGGGGTGAATATGTTAACCCTATAATGGATGAAATTGTGAATTGGTGGAGCATCTGCACTTTTGACACGAACTCTAAGGAGACATTACATAACTGGTAAGAACACAACCATGAAATCTCTTATAGATGACGTGTTTCCATCAAAAATGTCAAATGGATAGGGACAAAACTTGTTGATCCCCATATATGATGTTAATTACAACATTGAATACTTTCTACAGAGAGTGAAATAGTCAAACGAGCTAGAAAAGAGGATATTGAGACTAGGTGTGGTACTCATGAACAAGTTGGTTATTAACACATAGAGACTTGCTACAATGATAGGAAGCAATCCAAACTGCCATCAGAATCCAATTTCAGAAACCAATTGATAAATAATTCCAAAGATAAAACTCTATAGATTAACTCTAGTATAACATATCTGAGTTGTATTAGGGAAAAATAGACCTCTTACCCCCTCACTCCTAGGGGTAACTAGAGGAGAATATTTTTTCTTCATGATTCACATTCCATACAATAGATATGATGATGTAGTTTTGAACTCTCCATAGATAGTTTCCCACAAATGATTTCCATTACATTCTCAATCTATCCCACTCATATGACATGGTGCTTTACACATTGAGGTATATTGTTTTGACACTTCATATTGAGTGATAATGTCAATACTTGAGGAATGAAAATGGTGATCATGGGTTGAATTGAATAATGCTTCAAATGTATAATATTTTCCTTGTCTCACCTCGGTGGTCATCATCATCTTCTAGTCAAGTTTTGTCACTGATAGTAGGCAAATTATGATATAAATTTCATGTCATCATGTGCATGTGGACAATTCAATTATAATTGGGTTTATCCACCAACACTTGTTCAATGTCTCCAAAAATATAGGTTGAATTGAATAACCATAAAAATGTTGCATGAAATCACTCAAAACTATAATAACTACCAAAAGAAACTAGATCCATGGACTATGATAAGTACAAAACAAAAATAATAACCCAAAAACCGAGAAGAAACCTAATAAATATGGAATTTTTCCAGAATTCAAGGAAGATAAAAAGAAAAGCGCATTGAAATTAATCATCTTTGATTTTGTCATGACGACCGATGCATGTGAGGATAATTGTTGAAGTTATCTCTCAAGTTCTTAAAATCAACTCTCTCAAAGGGAGACTTAGTCTACAAGGTGTCCCTTAGGAATTGTGTTGACCATGTTAATGACCATAAATCAGGGAAGCAAGCCTGACATAACAAGGGATTCCATTCAATCATAACATAATAATTGATGAATAACCATATAATATAGATCAACATTGACTTTATCCAATATAAGTCTAGAAGGCAGTAACTAAAGGAGGCATTGATCATAATTGACTCTATGAAAGGGAGAAACAAATGGAAGTGATGGGCCCACCTTTACTTGGTGAGATGTACACAAAAATCATGAGGTTGCTAATCAAGTGAGACTTCATCATGTTGGTAGTTGAAGGTAGTTGGTTATGCATGGATTAATCCAAATCATATCAAACCAACATCAAGCTAAATTATTTTTTAAAGAAGAAATCAAGACATAAAATAGATTGCATGTTATTGGATTCCCCTCTTGAAAAATGCTATGTATGGTATGGTTTATTGGGTTGTAATTAGCTACAATAGTGTCTTCACCATTATTGTTTTTCTTTCTTTGCATTCCAAATATGATATCAAGTTCCATAGCCATCATAATCATGGAGGTACTTGAACTTAACATCGATATTGGACTACAATTCATCTCCTAGAGGTATGAGGTCAATATAAGATGAAAAAGTGGATTTTAGAAGTCCCCTGCTACTTGTTGTAAGTATATTTTTCCATGTTCTTCTATGTTCAAATCATTCTTGTGTCCATGCTTCTATGATTAATAGAGTTAATGCTTGTATTTATAATTTCTTTATCTGTTATTGTCTCGATGTATATGAAATTGCATCCATGCATGATTGAATTATTTCATATGGAATTTTATTATAAAAATTGGTATCACTAATTTAATGGGATTCATAAAAGGCATTATGCCCCATTAGATTTCTTCATCACACATGCAATCCCTTATATGCTAAAATAAAACTCCATAAACCCAATGGACATGTGCCAACCTTATCGATTCAACCAATGTTTTTTTTATTTGATTTTATTAATGTGAGTTATATTGGAAATCTTGAGTGTGCATGTTTAACCAAATATCTAGAAATTGAATCAAGGATACCCCCTACAGTTGGAAAATCTCCAGTTGTGAAGTAAGAAAAGTGAATTTCAATATTATAGTGGGTATTACCTCTAAATTTTCCATGAGGTTGGGTTGAATAGTGTTGGGAATCAACACCATTGAGGAGAAGTTTCAAGAGACTATATCCTTGCAGTGGAGAGATGCATGCAAAATCCACAAAACCATGTAAAGGTGACAAGAATCAAATTTGACATTGTTAAAAAAAATCCATGTTCTATTCAACACTAAAATCAAGAAGTTGTTGAAAGATTAATTGTTGAAAGATCAGTTGTTGAAATATTAATTGTTGAAATATTAGTTGTTGAAAGATTGGTTGTCATTGATATCAGCCCTTGAATAGGAGTTTAACAAGTTGTATGTCAAGGTAAAGTAGTTGTAAATAGAAGTTAACAAGTTGCATGTCAATTGCATGTCATCATGAGTTGCATGTCAGTTGCATGTCATCATGAGATCCTCATTAAAACAAAGAAAATAGTCAATTGGAAAATCACTTATGTGAATACTAATTGCAAGATCTAAGGCAGTGAGTCGAAGTCGACGAAGTCCAGTGAAGGAAAAAATTTGCAGGAGCCGAGTGTACAGAGAAAAAGTTAAAGATCCAGGTTCTTTGGGTAAATCCGCGGGTTTCCGGAGGAAAAGTGCACACATCCATGGGATGCAGGGAGGAAAAGAAAGTACATCCACGAACAGACAATTTATGGGGCGTGGACCTATGAAAAAAAATTTGAAGATCAAGGATCTAAAACTCAGTTAAGTTACAGGTTGAAGGTATGTATTCCTATGTGTGTTAGGGTGTGTATTCTCTTAGTGATTCATAAGCATTTGATTTGGAGAACTCTCTTGTGGATCCTAGTATGAGATATGTGTGGTTGTAGTCTTGAAGACATATTGAAATCATTAGCAAAAACAGAAGTATCAGAAACAACAACAACAATGGGTTATCTGTTACAATGACAAAGGTAGAGACAGATTGGTCTACATTTATATTTCAGGGTGGTTGGATGGGGAAAGGTAAGCGGGTTGTAGCCTCCTTTCGGTTGGATCCTGTAATTAGGGAGTTGGACTTCCTTCAAGTTGAAACATGTAAATAGGGGGTTGGAGCCTCCTTCCAATTTTAGCTGGAGAAATAGGAAGTTGGTGCTTCCGATGAATGTGTTATTTGATAAATAAGAAAAGCATTATGTGGTTTTCTCCCACATTGGGTTTCCATGTAAAATTATGTGTACTATGTTTATGTGGTGTTTCTGCATTGAATTGTGGTGTTGATGATATATTGAATGATATTGGAGGTTTTTTATTTTGATTAGAAGTACTCATTATGCTCATATTGATTCACCCCCCTCCTCAGTGTTCCAAAAATTGGTATCAGAGCAGGTCCTTCAAGAAGCAGTCTAATCATTGGAAGTAGATCATGGAATATTCTAAGACTGGACCACCAATGTTTGATAATCATAAATATACCTTCTGGAATAAAAGGATGAAAACCGTTTTACAGGAACATGGATTTGATGTTTGGAAATCAATAGTAGATGGGTATACAGGACCAGCCACTCCCCCAACCGACAGAGATGGAAATAAACTCAGCGAAAACAACTCAAAGGCTAAAGTTACTATTCTAAGAAGTCTAGTTGATTCTGTATTTGTCAAGGTTATGCATTATGACAGTACAAAGGATATTTGGGATAAACTCAAAAATATTTATGAAGGATATGCCAAAGTTAAGGGAGCTAAGCTTCAAATATTCATAGCTAAGTTTGAACAATTGAAGATGAAGGAAGATGAAGACATTGCAGCCTACCTTCTACGAGTTGACGAAATAGTTAACACTATTAAGGGATTGGGATTAGAAGTTGATGAATCAATGTTTGTTCAAAAGGTATTGAGGTCTCTTGATGTGAGATTTGATCCTAAAATATCATCCCTAGAAGAAAGAGTAGATATTGGTATATTGAGCATGGACATTTTACATGGAATATTTACATCCTATGAAATGAGAACAGAACATGAAAACGCAGTCATGAAGGAAGCAACTTTCAAGGCATACAAGAAGACAAAGAAGAAGAAAAATCAAAAGTCAAAACCAACTTGCAGTTTTAGTGATGATTCAGACAAAGATGAAGAGATGGCTAACTTCGTAAGGAAATTAAAGAAAGGAACCAATACGTATAAAGGTATGTTTCCATTGAAATGTTTTAATTGTGGTGGTATTGGTCATTTTGATTTTAAATGTCCTCATAAGAATAAATATAGTGATGAAGAAGAATCTTCTAAAAGGAAAAATAAATATCAAAAGAGAAACAAGAGAAAAAACAAAATAAAATTCTTCAAAAAAAGTTTTTACTCAAAGGAGTATAGTTCCTCATCAGTGAGGAGGATAAGGATAGTGATAGTGATTCAGAAAGAGTAATATTCATGGAAGTAGAAGATGATTCCTAAGAATAAGGTGAATTCAATCTAAGATCAAAGCTAATTAGTGCATTAGAAGGACTTAGGAAAGAAAAATAGTAAAACAAGTCAAAAATGAAAGAGGGATCTCAAAATTCCAACTTTGAAGAATTGAGCATATGATCACAAGTCTAAAAATTCAAATAGAAGAATACAAAAGAATTAAGGAAGTACTTAGAGGTCAGTTAGAATAAAAGTAGAAAATGATTATAAGATTAGAAACAAAAATAGTATCTTTAAGGAAAGATCTTCAGAAGAAAGATATGCAACAGAAGAGCAAAAGAATATTGGATCAAAACATCAGCAATCAAAGACCATCAAATGACAGATAGAGACAAGGATACAATCAAGTACATAATGAGAAAGGATCAACCTCTAATACAACATAATAGGAAGCATAACAAATAAGTTATGCATATATTGTCATAGATTATATCAAGAACGAAGAATGAAAGCCCCCAAAGAAGAACATTCCAAAAATAAAGAAGACAAATCCAGAAGGAGTGCATCGTAAAGAATATCATCTACTCCCATGTTCAAAGGTTCTTATATGGTCATTTTTTTAATTGTGATAATTTTGGACATAAAGTTGTAAACTCCATATCCTATGCCAAGAACCGAAGCAACTATGTAAGGTACTTAAATAATAGTTATTCTAGAAAATCTTATGAAGCATACAACAAAAATCAAAACAGTTTTGGTTCATTTAGAAATGAAGTAGAATGCTACAAATGCTACAAATATAACAATTTTGGACACATAGTGAAGAATTGTAGATTGACTATTTCACACAAGGAATCAAAGAAAAACATTAATAGTCAGATATCATAACCACAAGAAATATGGAAAAGAAAGTAGGATCAATGATCACTTTATCTACAAGCCCAACACAGAAAAAGTGATTGGTATGTTGACAACGGTTTTTCAAATCATTTGACAGGTGACAAGAACATGTTTCTAACTCTGAAAAAATAAAGAGATGAATCGGTTTCATTTGGCAATAATCATTCAACTAAAATTATAGGTAGACGCATAGATGAGCTTGGAAGCAAAGATGTAATGGTAGAAAATGTTCTATTGGTCGAAGATATGAAACATGATCTGTTGAGTGTAAGTCAAATGTGTGATCAAGGACACACACTTCATTTCGACTCAGAGAAATGTGAAATTAGGAAAGAAGGATCATCCAAATTAGTGGCGACAAGGATAAGGAGTCCTAACAACATATATGTTTTGAATGAAATTGGAAAAGAAAGTTGTTTCTTAGGAAAGTAAAATGACATTTGGCTCTGGCACAAAAGAATGGGTCACATGAACTTGAACAATCTTGTCAAAATCAACAGAAAGGAAGCTTTAAAAGAAATGCCTGAAATTTCAAAGTTAAATGCTTCAATCTGAGACTCAAGAGAATAGTGTAAAGAATCAATGTACAGATTGACGAGACAAGTGTACGAAATCACAAAGAAAAAAAAAAGACTCAGCAAAGCAGGAAGGAGAAGAGTTTTTGAAAGAAGAAGTAGAAGAAGATAAATCAAAAGAAGAAGAAGAGAAGCCAGAAGAAGAGCAAGAGGAAGATTGTGTTTGCAGATTGAAGAAGGCACTATATGGACTCAAAAAAGCCTGCAAGTACTCCCATGCATACTAGTTGCAAATTAAAAAAAGAAGATAAATCCAAGGATGCATATCATAGACTCTACAGATTGATGATTGGCAGTTTACTCTATGTGACAACATTGAGACCGAATATGATGCAAGCAGTTGGACATGTTGCAATATTTCAAGCAGCACTAAAGGAAACACATATTATCTCAGTAAAGAGAATATTCATATATATCAAAGCAACATAAGATTATGGATTATGGTATCCAAAAGGGAATGGTCTATATCCATTTGCATACATAGATGAAAAATGGGCAGGAAGTTTTGATGATAGAAGAAGTACAAGTGGAGTAGCCTTCTACTTGGGTGATTGTTTGGTATCCTGGTTGAGCAAGAAACAACCTTCAATATCGTTGTCCATAGCAGAAGAAGAGTATATTGCAGTAACAACATGTTGTACACCAGTTCTCTAGATGAAGAAAACTTTGCAGGACATAAAGGTGGACTATGACAAGCCTATTCCAATATTTTGTGATAATAGCAATGCTATAGGTATCTCTAAGAATAGTATGTTGGGATAAAAGAACAAATTGCATATATCTTCACCAAACCTCTTCCAAGGGAGACTTTTGAGTATTTTCAACAGAAACTAGGAGTAGTTTCATACCCACAGTGATATACATGGAAGTTGGCATAGTAAGATAAGGGGAGAGAAACAGTAATCATGAAAGACTTGAATTCTTTTTGAATTCATTTTATCATATATTTACACGAGGAAGCACCATGATTAGAAACATCAATAGATATTAGAGGATTACAGACAGGGGGAGAAGTCATCATTTTCCATTGATGTCAAAAGGGGAGAGAAAAATAGAGGCATGAAGACACGGTGAGCCAACATGAGCATGAGAAGTGTTGTGTCTAAGTGTTTCCATCAATGCCAAAGGGGGGTATTGTTGAAAGATTAATTGTTGAAAGATTAGTTGTTGAAAGATTGGTTGTCATTGAATTCTTGAAAGATTGGTTGTCATTGATGTCAACCCTTGAACAAGACGTTAACAAGTTACATGTCAAGGTAAAGTATCTATAAATAGAAGTTAACAAGTTGCATGTCAGTTGCATGTTAAATTAATTGTAAATAGAAGTTAACAACTTTCATGTCAATTGCATGTCATCATGAGTTACATGTCATTTGCATGTCATCATGATATCCTCATTAAAACACAGAGAAGAGTCAATTGGAAAATTACTTCTATGAATACTAATTGGAATATCTAAGGCAGTGAGTCGAAGTCAGGGAAGTCTAGTGAAGGAATAATTTTGCAAGAGTCGAGCATACAGAGAAAAAGTTAGAGATCCAAGTTATTTGGGTAAATCCGCAGGTTTCAGGTGGAAAAGTGGAGACATCCAAATTTTGCAATGAGGAAAAGAAAGTACATCCATGAGCAGACAATGTATGGTTCATGAACCTATGAGGAAAAACTGTTGAAGAACAGGGATCTAAAACTCAGGTCAGTTATAGGTTGAAGGTATGTATTCATATGTGTGTTAGGGTGTGTATTCTGAAAAAATCAGGAACAAATATGTCTTAGTGATTCATAAGCATTTTATTTGGAGAACTCTCTTCTAGATCTTGGTATGAGATATGTGTGGTTTCAGTCTTTATGAGATATCGAACTCAGTAGCAAAAATAGAAGTATAAGAAATAACATAAACAATGGGTTATCGGTTACAACAACAGAGGTAGTGACAGATTGGTATACATTTATATTTCAGGGTGGTTGGATGGGGAAAGGAAAGGGGGGTGTAGCCTCCTTCCGGTTGGAGCCGGTAAATTAGGGAGTTGGAGCTTCCTTCAGGTTGCAACCTGTAAATAGGGGGTTGGAGCTCTTTCCAATTTTAGCTGGAGAAATAGGAAGTTGGTGCTTCCAATGAACGTGCTCTTTGATAAATAAGAAAATCATTATGTGGTTTTATCTCGCATTGGTTTTCCACATAAAATTATGGTGTACTATGTTTATGTGGTGTTTATGCATTGAATTATGGTGTTGATGATATATTGAATGATATTGGAGTTTTTTTTATTTTGATTAGAAGTACTCATTATGCTCATATTGATTCTCAGTATTCCAACAATTGGTATAAGATCAGGGCCTTCAGGAAGCAGTATAATCATTGGAAGGAGATCATGGAATACACTAAGACTGGAGCACTAGTGTTTGATAGTTAGAACTATACCTTCTGGAATAAAAGGATTAAAACCTTTTTACAGGAACATGGATTTGATGTTTGGAAATCAATAGTAGATGGGTATACAACACCAGCCACTCCCCCAACCGACATAGATGGAACGAAACTTGTCAAAAACAATTCAAAGGATAAAGTTATTATTCTGAGAAATCTAGTTGATTAAGTATTTGTCAAGGTTATGCATTGTGACAGTGCAAAGGATATTTGGGATAAACTCCAAAATATTTATGAAGGATATGCCAAAGTTAAGGGAGCTAAGCTTCAAATATTCAGAGCTAAGTTTGAACAATTGAATATGAAGGAAAATGAAGATATTAAGCCTACCTTTTGCGAGTTGACGAAATAGTTAACACTATTAAGGGATTGGGAGTAGAATTTGATGAATCAATGGTTATTCAAAAGGTATTGAAGTCTCTTCCTATGAGATTTGATCATAAAATATCAACCCTAGAAGAAAGAGTGTATCTTGGTACATTGAGCATGGACGTTTTACATGGAATATTTACAGCCTATGAAATGAGAACAGAACATGAAAACTCAGTCATGAAGGAAGAAGCTTTCAAGGCATTTGAGAAGACAAAGAAGAAGAAAAAGTAAAATTCAAAACCAGGTTGCATTTGTAGTGATGATTCATACAAATATGAAGAGATGGCTAACTTCGTAAGGGAATTAAAGAAAGGAACCAGTAAGTATAAAGGTATGATTCCATTGAAATGTTTTGATTGTGGTGGTATTGGTAATTTTGCTTCTAAATGTCTTCATAAGAATAAATATAGTGATGAAGAAGAAGCTTCTAAAAGGGAAAATAAATATCAAAAGGGAAACAAGAAAAGAAACAAAAAGAAATTATTCAAGAAAAATTTATACTCAAAGCAGGACAGTTCCTCATCAGACGAGGAGGATAATGACAATGATAGTGATTCAGAAAGAGTACTCTTCATGGAAGTAGAAGATGATTATGAAGAAGAAGGTGAAGTCGATCTAAGAGAAGAGATCATTCGTGAATTAGAAGGACTTAGGAAAGAAATAAAGAAAAATAAGTCAAAAATGAAAGAGGGATCTAAGAATTTCAACTTTGAAGAAATCAAGCAGATGATCAAGAGTCTAAAAATTCAAATAGAATAATACAAAAGAATTGAAGAAGTACTTAGAGGTCAGTTAGAAGAAAAGGAGAAAATGATTATAAACTTGGAAACAGAAATAGTATCTTTAAGGAAGGATCTTCATAAGAAAGATATGCAGCAGAAGAGCACAAGAATATTGGATCAAAACATCAACAGTCAAAGACCATCAAATGACATATCTAGAATAGGATACAATCAAGTACATAATGAGAAAGGATCGACCTCTAAGGCAACAAAATAGGAAGAAAAACAAAGAATCTATGAAGATATTGTCAAAGATTCTGTCAAGAATGAAGAATGCAATCCCCCAAAGAAGAACATTTCAGAAATAAAGAAGACAAATTTAGAAGGAGTGCCTCGTAAATAATATCATCTACTCCCATGTTCAAAGGTTCTTATATGGTCATTGTTTTAATTGTGCTAGTTTTGGACATAAATCTATAAACTCCAAAGCCTATGCCAAGAACCGAAGAAACTATGCAGGGTACTTAAATAATAGTTATCCTATAATATCTTATGAAGCATACAACAAAAATCAAAACAGTTTTGGCTCATTGAGCAATGAAGTATAATGATACAAATGCAACAATTTTGGACACATAGCAAAGAATTGTAGATTGACTATTCCACCTAGGGAATCAAATCAAAACATTAACAGTCAAATATCGGAACCATAAGAGATATGGAAAAGAAAGCATAATCAATGCTCGCTTTCTCTACAAGCCCAAAATAGAAAAAGTGATTGGTATGTTTGTAGTGGTTGTTCAAATCATTTGACAGGTGACAAGAACATGTTTCTAATTCTGAAGAAAGAAAGAGATGGATCAGTTTCATTTGGCAATAATCATTCAGCTAAAATTATATGTAGATGCGCAGATAAGCTTGGAAGCAAAGATGTCATGGCAGAGAATGTTCTATTGGTCGAAGATATGAAACATGATCTATTGAGTGTAATTCAAATGTGCGATCAAGGACACACACTTCAGTCCGACTCAGAGAAATGTGAAATTAGGAAAGAAGGATCATGCAAATTAGTGGCGACAACGATAAGGAGTCCTAACAACATATATGTTTTGAATGAAATTGGAAAAGAAAGTTGTTTCTTAGGAAAGGAAAATGATAGTTGGCTCTAGCACAGAAGAATGGGGCACATGAACTTTAACAATATTGTCAAAATCAGCAAAAAGGAAGAATTATAAGAAATGCCTGAAATTTCAAAGAAAAATGTTTCGATCTGAGACTCAACATAATAGTGGAATGAATCAATGTATAGATTGACGAGACAAGCATACGAAATCCCAAAGAAGAAAACAAAGACTCAACAAAGCAGGAAGGAGAAGAGTATTTGAAAGAAGAAGTAGAATAATATAAAGCGGAAGAAGAAGAAGAGCATCTAGAAGCAGAGCAAGAGGAATATTGTGTTTGTAGATTGAAGAAGGAACTATATGGACTCAAACAAGCCTGTAAGTACTACCATGCATAATAATGAAAATTAAGAAAATATGATAAATCCAAGGATGCATATCAAAGACTCTATAGATCGATGATTGGTGTTTCACTCTATGTGACAACATTGAGACCGGATGTGATGCAAGTAGTTGGACATGTTGCAAGATTTCAAGAAGCACCGAAGGAAACACATGCTATGGCAGTAAAAAGAATATTCATATATATCAAAGAAACAAAAGACTATGGAATATGGTATCCAAAGGGGAATGGTTTATCTCTATTTTCATACATAGATGCATAATGGGTAGGAAGTGTTGATGATAGAAGAAGTACAAATGGAGTAGCCTTCTACTTGGGTGATTGTTTGGTATCCTGGTTGAGTAAGAAACAACAAAAGAAGAGTATATTGCAACAACAAAATGTTGTACACAAGTTCTCTGGATGAAGCAAACTTTGCAGGACATAAAGGTGGACTGTGACGAGCCTATTATGATATTATGTGATAATAACAGTTCTATAAGTATCTTTAAGAATCCAATGATGCATTCTAAGATGAAACACATTCCAATCAAGTTTCAATTTCTAAAGGAACAAGTTATAGAGAAGAACATGAAGGTAAAGTATGTTGGGACAAATGAAAAAATTGCAGATATCTTCACCAAAACTCTTCCAAGGGAGAATTTTGAGTATTTTCGACAGAAACTAGGAGTA
>SNQJ01S0034171.1:95487-111038 GCA_010110895.2 Picea sitchensis | reverse complement strand
TAAGGAAATTAAAGAAAGGAACCAATACGTATAAAGGTATGTTTCCATTGAAATGTTTTAATTGTGGTGGTATTGGTCATTTTGATTTTAAATGTCCTCATAAGAATAAATATAGTGATGAAGAAGAATCTTCTAAAAGGAAAAATAAATATCAAAAGAGAAACAAGAGAAAAAACAAAATAAAATTCTTCAAAAAAAGTTTTTACTCAAAGGAGTATAGTTCCTCATCAGTGAGGAGGATAAGGATAGTGATAGTGATTCAGAAAGAGTAATATTCATGGAAGTAGAAGATGATTCCTAAGAATAAGGTGAATTCAATCTAAGATCAAAGCTAATTAGTGCATTAGAAGGACTTAGGAAAGAAAAATAGTAAAACAAGTCAAAAATGAAAGAGGGATCTCAAAATTCCAACTTTGAAGAATTGAGCATATGATCACAAGTCTAAAAATTCAAATAGAAGAATACAAAAGAATTAAGGAAGTACTTAGAGGTCAGTTAGAATAAAAGTAGAAAATGATTATAAGATTAGAAACAAAAATAGTATCTTTAAGGAAAGATCTTCAGAAGAAAGATATGCAACAGAAGAGCAAAAGAATATTGGATCAAAACATCAGCAATCAAAGACCATCAAATGACAGATAGAGACAAGGATACAATCAAGTACATAATGAGAAAGGATCAACCTCTAATACAACATAATAGGAAGCATAACAAATAAGTTATGCATATATTGTCATAGATTATATCAAGAACGAAGAATGAAAGCCCCCAAAGAAGAACATTCCAAAAATAAAGAAGACAAATCCAGAAGGAGTGCATCGTAAAGAATATCATCTACTCCCATGTTCAAAGGTTCTTATATGGTCATTTTTTTAATTGTGATAATTTTGGACATAAAGTTGTAAACTCCATATCCTATGCCAAGAACCGAAGCAACTATGTAAGGTACTTAAATAATAGTTATTCTAGAAAATCTTATGAAGCATACAACAAAAATCAAAACAGTTTTGGTTCATTTAGAAATGAAGTAGAATGCTACAAATGCTACAAATATAACAATTTTGGACACATAGTGAAGAATTGTAGATTGACTATTTCACACAAGGAATCAAAGAAAAACATTAATAGTCAGATATCATAACCACAAGAAATATGGAAAAGAAAGTAGGATCAATGATCACTTTATCTACAAGCCCAACACAGAAAAAGTGATTGGTATGTTGACAACGGTTTTTCAAATCATTTGACAGGTGACAAGAACATGTTTCTAACTCTGAAAAAATAAAGAGATGAATCGGTTTCATTTGGCAATAATCATTCAACTAAAATTATAGGTAGACGCATAGATGAGCTTGGAAGCAAAGATGTAATGGTAGAAAATGTTCTATTGGTCGAAGATATGAAACATGATCTGTTGAGTGTAAGTCAAATGTGTGATCAAGGACACACACTTCATTTCGACTCAGAGAAATGTGAAATTAGGAAAGAAGGATCATCCAAATTAGTGGCGACAAGGATAAGGAGTCCTAACAACATATATGTTTTGAATGAAATTGGAAAAGAAAGTTGTTTCTTAGGAAAGTAAAATGACATTTGGCTCTGGCACAAAAGAATGGGTCACATGAACTTGAACAATCTTGTCAAAATCAACAGAAAGGAAGCTTTAAAAGAAATGCCTGAAATTTCAAAGTTAAATGCTTCAATCTGAGACTCAAGAGAATAGTGTAAAGAATCAATGTACAGATTGACGAGACAAGTGTACGAAATCACAAAGAAAAAAAAAAGACTCAGCAAAGCAGGAAGGAGAAGAGTTTTTGAAAGAAGAAGTAGAAGAAGATAAATCAAAAGAAGAAGAAGAGAAGCCAGAAGAAGAGCAAGAGGAAGATTGTGTTTGCAGATTGAAGAAGGCACTATATGGACTCAAAAAAGCCTGCAAGTACTCCCATGCATACTAGTTGCAAATTAAAAAAAGAAGATAAATCCAAGGATGCATATCATAGACTCTACAGATTGATGATTGGCAGTTTACTCTATGTGACAACATTGAGACCGAATATGATGCAAGCAGTTGGACATGTTGCAATATTTCAAGCAGCACTAAAGGAAACACATATTATCTCAGTAAAGAGAATATTCATATATATCAAAGCAACATAAGATTATGGATTATGGTATCCAAAAGGGAATGGTCTATATCCATTTGCATACATAGATGAAAAATGGGCAGGAAGTTTTGATGATAGAAGAAGTACAAGTGGAGTAGCCTTCTACTTGGGTGATTGTTTGGTATCCTGGTTGAGCAAGAAACAACCTTCAATATCGTTGTCCATAGCAGAAGAAGAGTATATTGCAGTAACAACATGTTGTACACCAGTTCTCTAGATGAAGAAAACTTTGCAGGACATAAAGGTGGACTATGACAAGCCTATTCCAATATTTTGTGATAATAGCAATGCTATAGGTATCTCTAAGAATAGTATGTTGGGATAAAAGAACAAATTGCATATATCTTCACCAAACCTCTTCCAAGGGAGACTTTTGAGTATTTTCAACAGAAACTAGGAGTAGTTTCATACCCACAGTGATATACATGGAAGTTGGCATAGTAAGATAAGGGGAGAGAAACAGTAATCATGAAAGACTTGAATTCTTTTTGAATTCATTTTATCATATATTTACACGAGGAAGCACCATGATTAGAAACATCAATAGATATTAGAGGATTACAGACAGGGGGAGAAGTCATCATTTTCCATTGATGTCAAAAGGGGAGAGAAAAATAGAGGCATGAAGACACGGTGAGCCAACATGAGCATGAGAAGTGTTGTGTCTAAGTGTTTCCATCAATGCCAAAGGGGGGTATTGTTGAAAGATTAATTGTTGAAAGATTAGTTGTTGAAAGATTGGTTGTCATTGAATTCTTGAAAGATTGGTTGTCATTGATGTCAACCCTTGAACAAGACGTTAACAAGTTACATGTCAAGGTAAAGTATCTATAAATAGAAGTTAACAAGTTGCATGTCAGTTGCATGTTAAATTAATTGTAAATAGAAGTTAACAACTTTCATGTCAATTGCATGTCATCATGAGTTACATGTCATTTGCATGTCATCATGATATCCTCATTAAAACACAGAGAAGAGTCAATTGGAAAATTACTTCTATGAATACTAATTGGAATATCTAAGGCAGTGAGTCGAAGTCAGGGAAGTCTAGTGAAGGAATAATTTTGCAAGAGTCGAGCATACAGAGAAAAAGTTAGAGATCCAAGTTATTTGGGTAAATCCGCAGGTTTCAGGTGGAAAAGTGGAGACATCCAAATTTTGCAATGAGGAAAAGAAAGTACATCCATGAGCAGACAATGTATGGTTCATGAACCTATGAGGAAAAACTGTTGAAGAACAGGGATCTAAAACTCAGGTCAGTTATAGGTTGAAGGTATGTATTCATATGTGTGTTAGGGTGTGTATTCTGAAAAAATCAGGAACAAATATGTCTTAGTGATTCATAAGCATTTTATTTGGAGAACTCTCTTCTAGATCTTGGTATGAGATATGTGTGGTTTCAGTCTTTATGAGATATCGAACTCAGTAGCAAAAATAGAAGTATAAGAAATAACATAAACAATGGGTTATCGGTTACAACAACAGAGGTAGTGACAGATTGGTATACATTTATATTTCAGGGTGGTTGGATGGGGAAAGGAAAGGGGGGTGTAGCCTCCTTCCGGTTGGAGCCGGTAAATTAGGGAGTTGGAGCTTCCTTCAGGTTGCAACCTGTAAATAGGGGGTTGGAGCTCTTTCCAATTTTAGCTGGAGAAATAGGAAGTTGGTGCTTCCAATGAACGTGCTCTTTGATAAATAAGAAAATCATTATGTGGTTTTATCTCGCATTGGTTTTCCACATAAAATTATGGTGTACTATGTTTATGTGGTGTTTATGCATTGAATTATGGTGTTGATGATATATTGAATGATATTGGAGTTTTTTTTATTTTGATTAGAAGTACTCATTATGCTCATATTGATTCTCAGTATTCCAACAATTGGTATAAGATCAGGGCCTTCAGGAAGCAGTATAATCATTGGAAGGAGATCATGGAATACACTAAGACTGGAGCACTAGTGTTTGATAGTTAGAACTATACCTTCTGGAATAAAAGGATTAAAACCTTTTTACAGGAACATGGATTTGATGTTTGGAAATCAATAGTAGATGGGTATACAACACCAGCCACTCCCCCAACCGACATAGATGGAACGAAACTTGTCAAAAACAATTCAAAGGATAAAGTTATTATTCTGAGAAATCTAGTTGATTAAGTATTTGTCAAGGTTATGCATTGTGACAGTGCAAAGGATATTTGGGATAAACTCCAAAATATTTATGAAGGATATGCCAAAGTTAAGGGAGCTAAGCTTCAAATATTCAGAGCTAAGTTTGAACAATTGAATATGAAGGAAAATGAAGATATTAAGCCTACCTTTTGCGAGTTGACGAAATAGTTAACACTATTAAGGGATTGGGAGTAGAATTTGATGAATCAATGGTTATTCAAAAGGTATTGAAGTCTCTTCCTATGAGATTTGATCATAAAATATCAACCCTAGAAGAAAGAGTGTATCTTGGTACATTGAGCATGGACGTTTTACATGGAATATTTACAGCCTATGAAATGAGAACAGAACATGAAAACTCAGTCATGAAGGAAGAAGCTTTCAAGGCATTTGAGAAGACAAAGAAGAAGAAAAAGTAAAATTCAAAACCAGGTTGCATTTGTAGTGATGATTCATACAAATATGAAGAGATGGCTAACTTCGTAAGGGAATTAAAGAAAGGAACCAGTAAGTATAAAGGTATGATTCCATTGAAATGTTTTGATTGTGGTGGTATTGGTAATTTTGCTTCTAAATGTCTTCATAAGAATAAATATAGTGATGAAGAAGAAGCTTCTAAAAGGGAAAATAAATATCAAAAGGGAAACAAGAAAAGAAACAAAAAGAAATTATTCAAGAAAAATTTATACTCAAAGCAGGACAGTTCCTCATCAGACGAGGAGGATAATGACAATGATAGTGATTCAGAAAGAGTACTCTTCATGGAAGTAGAAGATGATTATGAAGAAGAAGGTGAAGTCGATCTAAGAGAAGAGATCATTCGTGAATTAGAAGGACTTAGGAAAGAAATAAAGAAAAATAAGTCAAAAATGAAAGAGGGATCTAAGAATTTCAACTTTGAAGAAATCAAGCAGATGATCAAGAGTCTAAAAATTCAAATAGAATAATACAAAAGAATTGAAGAAGTACTTAGAGGTCAGTTAGAAGAAAAGGAGAAAATGATTATAAACTTGGAAACAGAAATAGTATCTTTAAGGAAGGATCTTCATAAGAAAGATATGCAGCAGAAGAGCACAAGAATATTGGATCAAAACATCAACAGTCAAAGACCATCAAATGACATATCTAGAATAGGATACAATCAAGTACATAATGAGAAAGGATCGACCTCTAAGGCAACAAAATAGGAAGAAAAACAAAGAATCTATGAAGATATTGTCAAAGATTCTGTCAAGAATGAAGAATGCAATCCCCCAAAGAAGAACATTTCAGAAATAAAGAAGACAAATTTAGAAGGAGTGCCTCGTAAATAATATCATCTACTCCCATGTTCAAAGGTTCTTATATGGTCATTGTTTTAATTGTGCTAGTTTTGGACATAAATCTATAAACTCCAAAGCCTATGCCAAGAACCGAAGAAACTATGCAGGGTACTTAAATAATAGTTATCCTATAATATCTTATGAAGCATACAACAAAAATCAAAACAGTTTTGGCTCATTGAGCAATGAAGTATAATGATACAAATGCAACAATTTTGGACACATAGCAAAGAATTGTAGATTGACTATTCCACCTAGGGAATCAAATCAAAACATTAACAGTCAAATATCGGAACCATAAGAGATATGGAAAAGAAAGCATAATCAATGCTCGCTTTCTCTACAAGCCCAAAATAGAAAAAGTGATTGGTATGTTTGTAGTGGTTGTTCAAATCATTTGACAGGTGACAAGAACATGTTTCTAATTCTGAAGAAAGAAAGAGATGGATCAGTTTCATTTGGCAATAATCATTCAGCTAAAATTATATGTAGATGCGCAGATAAGCTTGGAAGCAAAGATGTCATGGCAGAGAATGTTCTATTGGTCGAAGATATGAAACATGATCTATTGAGTGTAATTCAAATGTGCGATCAAGGACACACACTTCAGTCCGACTCAGAGAAATGTGAAATTAGGAAAGAAGGATCATGCAAATTAGTGGCGACAACGATAAGGAGTCCTAACAACATATATGTTTTGAATGAAATTGGAAAAGAAAGTTGTTTCTTAGGAAAGGAAAATGATAGTTGGCTCTAGCACAGAAGAATGGGGCACATGAACTTTAACAATATTGTCAAAATCAGCAAAAAGGAAGAATTATAAGAAATGCCTGAAATTTCAAAGAAAAATGTTTCGATCTGAGACTCAACATAATAGTGGAATGAATCAATGTATAGATTGACGAGACAAGCATACGAAATCCCAAAGAAGAAAACAAAGACTCAACAAAGCAGGAAGGAGAAGAGTATTTGAAAGAAGAAGTAGAATAATATAAAGCGGAAGAAGAAGAAGAGCATCTAGAAGCAGAGCAAGAGGAATATTGTGTTTGTAGATTGAAGAAGGAACTATATGGACTCAAACAAGCCTGTAAGTACTACCATGCATAATAATGAAAATTAAGAAAATATGATAAATCCAAGGATGCATATCAAAGACTCTATAGATCGATGATTGGTGTTTCACTCTATGTGACAACATTGAGACCGGATGTGATGCAAGTAGTTGGACATGTTGCAAGATTTCAAGAAGCACCGAAGGAAACACATGCTATGGCAGTAAAAAGAATATTCATATATATCAAAGAAACAAAAGACTATGGAATATGGTATCCAAAGGGGAATGGTTTATCTCTATTTTCATACATAGATGCATAATGGGTAGGAAGTGTTGATGATAGAAGAAGTACAAATGGAGTAGCCTTCTACTTGGGTGATTGTTTGGTATCCTGGTTGAGTAAGAAACAACAAAAGAAGAGTATATTGCAACAACAAAATGTTGTACACAAGTTCTCTGGATGAAGCAAACTTTGCAGGACATAAAGGTGGACTGTGACGAGCCTATTATGATATTATGTGATAATAACAGTTCTATAAGTATCTTTAAGAATCCAATGATGCATTCTAAGATGAAACACATTCCAATCAAGTTTCAATTTCTAAAGGAACAAGTTATAGAGAAGAACATGAAGGTAAAGTATGTTGGGACAAATGAAAAAATTGCAGATATCTTCACCAAAACTCTTCCAAGGGAGAATTTTGAGTATTTTCGACAGAAACTAGGAGTAGTTCCATCCCCACAGTGATCTACATGGAAGTTGGCACAGTAAGATAGGGGGAGGGCAGCAATAATAATGAAGGACTTGAATTTTTTTTGAATGCATTTTATCATAGATTTACATGAGGAAGCACCATGACGAGAAACATCAGTAGAGATCAGAGGCTTACAGACAGGGGGAACATCCCTAAGGAGAATTCATCATTTTCCATTGATGTCAAATGGGGAGAGAAAAATAGAGGCATGGAAACAAAGAGAAGAGGCATGAAGACATGGTGAGCAAACATGAGCATGATAAGTGTTGTGTCTAACTGTTTCCATCAATGCCAAAGGGGGATATTGTTGAAAGATTGGTTGTCATTGATTTCGACACTTGAACAAGAGGTTAACAAGTTGCATGTCAAGGTAAAGTAGATATAAATAGAAGTTAACAAGTTGCACGTTAAATTAATTGTAAATAGAAGTTAACAAGTTTCATGTCAGTTATGTGTCATCATGAGTTGCATGTCAGTTCCATGTCAGTTGCATGTCATCATGAGATCCTCATTAAAACACAGAGAAGAGTCAATTTGAAAATCACTTCTGTGAATACTAATTGGAATATATGAGGTAGTGAGTCGAAGTCAGTGAAGTCTAGTGAAGGAAGAAGTTTGCAGGAGCCGAGCGTAAAGAGAAAATGTTAGAGATCCAGGTTCTTTGGGTAAATCTATGGCTTTCAGGAGGAAAAGTGAATACATTTGTGGGCTGCAGTGAGAAAAAGAAAGTACATCTGCGAGCAGACAATGTATGGTTTGTGGACCTATGAGGAAAAACTATTGAAGATTAGATATCTAAAACTCAATTCAGTTACAGGTTGAAGGTATGTATTCCTATGTGTGTTAGGGTGTGTATTCTGGAAAAAAAAACAGGAACAAATATGTCTTAGTGATTCATAAGCATTTGATTTGGAGAACTCTCTTATGGATCTTGGTATGAGATATGTGTGGTTGCAGTCTTGATGAGATATTGAAATCAGTAGAAAAAATAAAAGTATTAGAAACAACAACAACAACGGGTTATCGGTTACAACGACAGAGGTAGTGACAGATTGGTCTACATTTATATTTCAGGGTGGTTGGATGGGGAAAGGAAAGGGGGTTGTATCCTCCTTCTGGTTGGAGCCAGTAAATTAGGGAGTTGGAGCTTCCTTCAGTTTGCATCCTGTAAATAGGGGGTTGGATCCTCCTTCCAATTTTAGCTGAAGAAATAAGAAGTTTATGCATCCAATGAATGTGCTCTTTGATAAATAAGAAAAGCATTTTGTGGTTGTCTCCCACATTGGGTTTCCACGTAAAATTATGGTGTACTACGTTTATGTGGTGTTTATGCATTGAATTATGGTGTTGATGATATATTGAATGATATTGGAGGTTTTATATTGTGATTAGAAGTACTCATTATGCCCATATTGATTCACCCCCCTCTCAGTATTCCAACAATTGGTATCAAAGTAGGTCCTTGAGGAAGCATGAAAACCTTTTTACAGGAACATGGATTTGAGGTTTGGAAATCAATAGTAGATGAGTATACAACACCAACCACTCCCCCAATCCACAGAGATGGAAAGAAACTCAACGAAAAGAACTCAAAGGCTAAAGTTATTATTCTGAGCAGACTAGTTGATTCAGTATTTGTCAAGGTTATGCATTATGAGAGTGCAAAGGATATTTGGAATAAACTCCAAAATATTTATGAAGGATATACCAAAGTTAAGGGAGCTAAGCTTCAAATATTCAGAGCTAAGTTTGAACAATTGAAGATGAAGGAATATGAAGGCATTGTAGCCTACCATTTGCGAGTTGACGAAATAGTTAACACTATTAAGGGATTGGGAGTAGAAGTTAATGAATCAATGGTTGTTCAAAATGTATTGAGGTCTCTTCCTATGAGATTTGATCCTAAAATATCATCCCTAGAAGAAAGAGTAGATATTGGTACATTGAGCATGGACGTTTTACATGGAATATTTACATCCTATGAAATGAGAATGGAATAGGAAAAATCAGTCATGAAGGAAGCAGTGTTCAAGGCATCCAAAAAGACAAAGAAGAAGAAATAGAAAAATTCAAAACTAGGTTGCATCTGTAGTGATGATTCAGACAAAGATGAAGAGATGGCTAACTTCGTATTGAAATGTTTTAATTGTGGTGGTATTGGTCATTTTTCTTATAAATGTCCTCATAAGAATAAATATAGTGATGAAGAATAAGCTTCTAAAAGGGAAAATAAATATCAAAAGGGAAACAAGAGAAGAAACAAAAGAAAATTCTTCAAGAAAAGTTTCTACTCAAAGGAGGATAGTTTCTCATCAAATGAGGAGGATAATGACAGTGATAGTAATTTAGAAAAAGTAATATTCATGGAAGTAGAATATGATTCCAAAGAAGAAGGTGAATTTGATCTAAGAGCAGATATAATCGGTGCATTGGAAGGACTTAGGAAAGAAAGACATAAAAACAAGTCAAAAATGAAAGAGGGATCTCATAATTCCAAGTTTGAAGAAATTGAGTAGATAATCACGAGTCTAAAAATTCAAATAGAATAATACAATAGAATTGAGGAAGTACTTAGAGAGCAATTAGAAGAAAAGGAGAAAACGATTATAATCTTGTAAACAGAAATACTATCTTTAAGGAAAGATATGCAATAGAAGAGCACAAGAATATTGGATCAAAACATCAGCAGTCAAAGACCATCAAATGACAGATCCAAACTAGGATACAATCAAGTACATAATGAGAAAGGATTGACCTCTAAGAAAACATAATAGGAAGCAAAACAAAGAAGCTACATAGATATTGTTAGAGATTATGTCAAGAGTGAAGAATGCAATCCCCCAAAGAAGAACATTTTAGAAATAAAGAAGACATATTCAGAAGGAGTGCTTCATAAAGAATATCATCTAATCCCATGTTCAAAGGTTCTTATATGGTCATTGTTTTAATTATGCTAATTTTGGACATAAATCTGTAAACTCCAGAGCCTATGCCAAGAATCGAAGCAACTATGCAGGGTACTTAAATAATAGTTATCCTAGAAAATCTTATGAAGCATACTGCAGAAATCAAAACAGTTTTGGTTCATTGAGAAATGAAGTAGAATGTTACAAATGATACAAATGCAACAATTTTGGACACATAGTGAAGAATTGTAGATTGACTATTCCACCCACGGAATCAAAGAAAAACATTGACAGTCAAATATCAAAACTACAAGAGATATTGAAAAGAAAGCAAAATCAATGCTTGCTTTCTCTACAATCCCAACACATAAAAATTGATTGGTATGTTGATAGTGTTTGTTCAAAGCATTTGACAGGTGATAAGAACATGTTTCTGACTCTGAAGAAAGAAAGAGATAGATCAGTTTCATTTGGAAATAATCATTCAGCTAAAATTGTAGGTAGATGCATAGATAAGATTGGAAGCAAAGATGTCATTGCATAAAATGTTCTATTGGTCGAAGATATGAAACATGATCTGTTGAGTGTAATTCAAATGTGCGATCAAGGACACACACACTGGTTCGACTCAGATAAATATGAAATTAGGAAAGAAGCATCATGCAAATTAGTGGAGACAATGATAAGGAGTCTTAACAACATATATGTTTTGAATGAAATTGGAAAAGAAAATTGTTTCTTAGAAAAGGAAAATAATAGTTGGCTCTGGCACAGAAGAATGGGTCACATGAACTTTAAAATCTTGTCAAAATTAGCAGAAAGGAAGAATTAAAAGAAATGCCTGAAATTTCAAAGCCAAATGTTTCAATCTGAGACTCAACAGAATAGTGGAAAGAATTTGTTGTAACCTAGGGAATGACCATGAAGAACACGAGGAATTCATAGCAATCCATTTCAAGCTTGAAATATAAGAAAACAACAAGTTATCTTTCAAGGGTGGAGATCCAACATGCCACTTAGATCGACGATTCTCGTGCATTCGGAGTGTTGAAATCGCGTGGGGTTTAACATCAAATGAAAACCCATGAAGTATCGAAACCATGAAATGTTGAAGCGTCAAAGTCTCAAGGAGACACGTCATTCGGGACCGTACTACTCTGGAAGTTATACAAACTCTGCATATAGAAACTTCTGAACCCCGAAGAGCCGAGACAGGTGACGCTCATCTGCGTTGGCACATGGCATCCGTCAATTGAGACAAGTGGCATTCATCCAGCACTGGCATGTGGTAGTTTACGGTTGAGACATGTGTCACTCTCCTTTCTGTGACACATCACTTCATAAGTTCATTCTTCGAAATATTCCAGTCCATAACAAGCATAGATCCCCGAAGCTCGAAGTTCCAAACCCCGAAGAGTCGAAGACACTTGGAACTCATCAGTTCAGACACGTGGCACTCTCCTATCCTAGAACACGGCACTCATTTCTTCTCATTTGGGTTTCATCATCCACTCATTTTTTAGTGACACTTGTCACTCACCTTATATGACACGTCAGCATCCATGACATAATATGATGCCATGCCACCAAGTCACTCCAGAAGTTCGTTCTTTGGGAATTTTCATTCATAACAAGTACATTTCTCTGAAACCCGAAGCCCTGAAGTCCCAGAATGTTTAGATGATAAAATGGCTTAATCCAAGTTTAATTAGTGAAAATCACATGCTAATCACTCTGCGATTTCGGCACTTTGTGAGTTATATTCACTTCGCATTCAAAGACTCCTGAACTCCGAAGCTTCGCAGTAACAAGAGACTGCCACGTCACTCTGAAAGAAAGTCTCTCTGGGGGATATTCACGTTTCACATTCAAAAGCTCCTGAGTTCTAATAAATTAGTGCCATCCTTAAGTGATGTTAGAGGAAGTCTAGACTGAAATACTAAGAAAACTTTATCGGGGGCGCTAAAATGGAAGGGTTACTAAGATCACAGCTTGCAACACGATCGACGACCACACATCATTGCGGGGATGGGAAATGCTCACACGTTAACATCCTTGAGTGGTCCCACAATCAAAACCATGGTATAGCTTGTGAGGTATGTGGAAGTTGGTGGTGGATTTTGGGATTCAGAGCAGTGTGGATAAAAACCACCCTCGACAACTTCCCCAATCACGTGTGTATATGACGTCAAGTCTCCACGTCACTTCGGGAAATTTTCACGTTGCACATCTAGTTGTCTTTGGTGGCCTTCAATAGTGCATGTGTGTGCCATGATCAATGAAGAACTCAAATCTATCACTCTGAAATAATTTATGTCACTCCTAGTCTTCTCTGTCATTCCTAGTTCATTTAAGTGCATGCATCAGTCCAGTTTCATTGCTAGTGGCAGTTTTTTATTATTTAGTTCAAGATCTTTTTAGTTTAAAGCATAATAAGTAGTCTTCTATGTGTGACAAGAACCACTCTTTTTAATTAAGTCAAGTGTGAAGTATACATTTTTGTACTCCAGTAGTGTTGTAGTGAATTTAATAAGTTTCTCTGCAATTGTTAAGGTAGAGTTAAGTCTAAATCCTAGATGGTTGAGAGGCTCTGCAACTTTGATAAATATGCACTTTCGATATGTTATGGGGGTTGATTTTTGGGGGGAAAAGGATAGCAATACAACAACTAGTTGGATCTATTCGATGCATGTATTAAAGCTCTCTACCTGGTGAACATACTCTTGATGACAGTGTTTCGTTCAAATATTCATGTGTTTTTGTCTTATCTTGATACAGTTTTTTATTTGTGCAAAGTACATTTCATTTCTTTCGGCTATTGTGTAATTGGTATTTATTGATATGCAACCTGTGAAAACAGCTAATGCTTGGTGAAGACTTTATTTTATCACAACTTGAGGGAGTAATTTTTTTTTTGATACATGTTTAATGTCTTGAAATGATATTTTAGGTATTAAACTTCCTGTAGAAAAGTATTCATTGAGTGGTTTGTTGTTTCTCTTTGTTTTATTATTTCACTTGTCTGTCATTTGTGTGCCACCAGCCAAGGAGGACACTCATCCATATCATTTTTATAAACCCAACCTTTCCCTTGTCTTGGTACAACCAACCCTCTAATTGACCAACAAAAAATTAAAAATCAACCATTTTAAACTTGAGGTGGCCTAGCTTTTCCCTTTAGCAGTCAGGTGCAAACTTTAGGACCAACATCTTCTGTCGTCGATGTTGGGTAACGGAGTAACGAAATATATTCCCCTGGAATAAAGACACTGAATAGATCTGATCTTTGATGGTGAACAAATACCAAACATAGACAGACTGTCATATTTCACCTGGTGACTCCATGGTTAAATAATCCAGTGGCGACTCCACTGATTAAACCATAGAAAAGAAATACAGACGCCTATAAAAGGACTCAATGAATCCAAATATGAACACATCGAAGCCAAAAGGTCTCATCCTAACCCTGAGAAGGACACAGAAGTCTCTGAGCCATAAAGGCAGCTAATAAATTCCACCGTATCTCAAAGATATACCTCCCCACTCAAGGGTAAAGTTGTGCCTAAAGAGTCTACTTATTTCCATCATCACAAGAAGCTTGAATTTGCTAGCCCTGAGAATCACAATTCCAAGGAACCTCAGACATCTTCAACTCATGACTCTACTTCATCATCCAGTCTAGCATCCACCCTTGTAGCTCCCATAAATCTTCAAATTCCTATTGCCCAAGCCATGGTTGCTAACAGGATGAATGCCATAATTGTTGCCAGATATGCACCCCTAGTTCTCCTTGTAAGATTACATGCACTCCCAGCCACATATTACCTGAAGTATTTACCAAGATATAATGGGGAAGGTGATGTCACTGTTGAGGAACACCTGGTATCCTTTTACAACTTTGCAGACAAATTTAACATTGACAATGCAGATGTGTGGATAAGATTTTTTGTGCAGAGTATGGATGGGGAAGTAAGGAAATGGTTCTGGGGTCTTCCTCCAGCCTCCATCGTAGATATTGAGGCATTATATGAAGCTTTCATAAATCACTGGGGAGATAGGAGAGATTATCTCTACTACATCACTGAGTTTGGGGCTCTTAAGAGAAATAATGGTGAATTTATTTGAGACCTCACCAAGAGATTCAATAAGATGTATGGTAGAATCCCAGATGAGATCAAACCAATCGAAGCCTCGAACAAGATCACGTATGTCAATGAATTTGATGCAGAGTTCTCCCTCCTGTTGAGGGAAAGAAGATCCACCACATTATTGTCCATGCAGGAAGCATCCATTGAGGTTGAATCTAATATATTGGCATCAGACAGGATAAATACTAGGTATGATAAAGACAAGAAGAAATGGAGAGAAGACTCCCCTTCCTCCTCTAACCCATCCACATCTAATCCCAAACTTGATGAAATGACCAAAACTTTGAAGGATCTAACATCTGAAATAGATAAGATGAAGTGGGAATGTAAACAACCAGACAAATATTTTCAAGGGGCTAGAAATAGGAATCCAAACCAGTTTAGAAGGCCCAATGATGCCCCTCAGATAATGCAGAGAGAAAGGAGGAATGTTGATGATCAAAGGGTGGCGCCTCCTTTACAAAATAATCAGATTGAGGAGATGGATGCAGATAATGATGTTGTAGATGATATTGTTGTACTTTTCAATGAAATAGATTATTATACCAGTCATTTAACGCAACACAAATATGAGGCAGCACAATTTTCAAATCAGTTTGATAATCAGATAGGGGAAGAGGGAGTTATTCAAGGCCAAACCCAGAAAAGTTATGATTTGAGATCTAGAGCGGGAGCTCCCAAAGCCACATCCTCTGATCAAAACAAACAGGCTAAAGTTCCTCCCAAGCCAAATCCAAGGAAATGTATGTCATCTAAGGCTCAACAACTTTCCCCATATAAACCTACAATCCCTTAAACAAAGGAAGTTGATAGGCCACCAGCTTCTTTTAGTCTAAAGCATGAGTTAATCAATATCAATATCCCTATGCCTTTGATAGAATTGATGAAGAATAAACATTTCAAAAAATCTATCATGAAAGTTCTGCATCCAACTACTTCTATAATATCTTCTGATGTAATTAGTCTGCAGGATCAGAACCCAACCATTACTGTGGGTCCACACATTGAAGATGGCTTCGATGCCTCTCT
>SNQJ01S0034171.1:77726-95371 GCA_010110895.2 Picea sitchensis | reverse complement strand
TATATATATATATATGTCCATGATAAGATCTTGCATAACTGTCTCATGGACTCAGGAGCCTCGCACAATGTTATGCCCAAAGTTTTTATGGAAGAACTAGGTCTGAATATCACCAAACCCTACTAGGCCCTATACTCCTTTGATTCTAAAAAGGTAAAATGCCTGGTACTGATAAAGGATATGGTGGTTTCTCTGGAACAATTACCCATGAAAAGTGTGGTGATGGACATTGTTGTGGTTGACATTCCCCTGAAGTTTGGTATGCTCTTATCCAGAACTTGGGCTAAGAAGGTTGGGGGATCATTACAAATGGACCTCACTTACGCCATCATCCCTGTGTTCAGAGGAGAACATAGGAGGCTATACAGAGAGTTAATATTAGCCTATATCATCAGTGACCATCAGAACCCAAGAAATCACCCACTTTATGTTGTTGAGGGTGAGATCGGCTCATCTATTTTTCATTTAAATGATGATGAACCCGAAATATCAGTTGGCCAACATAGAGATCAGCCACTGATCGATCAACCAAATGGAGTATGGAAGATGTATTTCGATGTCTCTTCATCAAAGGAAGGATCTGGGGCAAGTATACTCCTCATTTCTCCTTCACAAGAGATAGTAACGCTCTCTTATAAGATGGCATTTGAAACTACTAACAATATAGCTAAATATTAGCTCTAGTGTTGGGATTGAGTGTTGCCAAAGACATGGCCATTGATTGTTTAAAAGTTTTTTGTGATTCTGAGTTAATCATCAATCAAGTTAAGAACATCTATCAAACTAAACAATAGAGACTCAAGCAATACCGAAATGAGGTATGGGACCTGATCGAAAATTTATTTCTATCATTTAACATATCCTTCATCCCCAGAGAGGGGAACCAGAAGGCAGATTTTATGGCCTTGGCTGCCAGCACTTTCAGGCCTCCCCTTGGTCCAAATATTAAATATCAGGTGGAAATCACACATAGGACAGCCATACCAGACAACATAAAGCATTGACAAGTCTTTAGTGATGATCTAGATCTGCAGATATTTCTACACATTATTGATGAGTTCTCCAATATCTAAATTGACCAAGAAATCCAAGAAGGTGAAAATAATGGATCAGAAAATCAGCAAACATCTAATCTTCTAAATACAATAGCTAGCCACGATATTGTAGAGATGAAAACCAACCACATTCCAAGAGGACTACTTCCGTTGGAAAGGTTGTTTGACATTAATGATGTTTCCAGAGCAGTTTCCATGAAGAATCAAGAAGAAGAGATAACAGATTGCAATATTGGGACCCATGAGAATCCCAAGATCATCAAGTTGTTCAAAACATTAGTTGTGGAACAAAGGGACAGGTATGTCAGTCTCATCAAAAAATTGATGATACATTTGCATGGTCGTATGAGGATCTAAAGACATTTGACATTGACATCATCCAGCACAAGATACCTCTAAAGGTTGGCTCCAAGCCATTCAGACAGAAGATTCGACAATTTAATCCCATATTGATGTCCATAATCGAGAAAGAGATCAAACGGATGTTGGATGCAAGGATTATTGTACCATTGAGGTACTCAAACTAGGTGGCCAACTTGGTACCTGTGAGAAAGAAAAATGGGGATATACGCTTGTGTGTTGATTTCTGAAATCTCAACAAGTGTTCTCTAAAGGAAAATTACCCCCTCCCCAAGATGGATCATATTTTGCAGAGGGTGGTAGGTGCCCACTGGATTTCCTTATTAGATGGATACTCTGGTTATAACCAGATAACGGTGTCTGAAGAGGACAAAGAAAAAACAACATTCACCACCCCATGGGGAACATTCATGTACGACAAGATGCCTTTTGGGATGATGAACGCAAGGGACACTTTTCAGAGGGCCATGGACATAGCGTTCATGGGGGGAAATGACAAATTTATGGTTATATATTTGGATGATATCACCATTTTCTCCAAGTATGATGATGAACATTTGCATCATTTGGAGCAGGTTTCCCAGAAATGTAGGAGATATGAAATATCATTGAATCCCAGGAAGTCCCACTTTTCCATGCCAGAAGGAAAGCTCATGTGTCACATCATATCAGCATGAGGTATAAAAATTAATATGAAGCAAGTTCATGCCATTCAAGAGATCGAAATCCCCAGAAATAAAAAGGCTATCCAGTCTTTCATTGGCAAGATAAACTTTCTAAGGCACTTTGTGCCAAATTTCACCAAAATCCTGAAGCCTATCACTAACATGTTGAAGAAGGATGTTGTGATAAAATGGTCACCAAATGGAAAAAAATCATTCCAAAGGATCAAGCAGGCTTTAGTTGAAGCCGTTGTATTATCCAGACCTGAATATAACAAAGATTTCTTCATATTTTCCTTCGCTTATGAGGAGACCATTGTTGTTGTACTACTGCAAAAAAATGGAGAAGGGCATGAACAACAGATAGCCTTTTTTATCAAAACTCTTTGAGATGTTGAGCTGAAGTATACTATATTAGAAAACCAGGTTTATGCACTAGTCAAAACACTCAAGGCCTTCAGGGTATATGTGTTACAGTCTAGCACAACAACCTTTGTTCCTAGCAGCAGTGTCAAAGAGATTCTGGTCCAGTCAAACAATGAGGGGAAAAGAGGTAAGTGGATTTTCAAACTATTGGAGTATGACTTGCACATAAAACCCACCAATCTGATCAAGGGACAAGGACTTGCCAAGTTGTTATCAAAATCAAACTGTAAGGGTCTATAATTACATCAAATCTTCACCCAATCAGATGCACCCATCATACAGTCTGGACAAAATAACATGCAGGTATTTGAAAATTACTCCTCTTCACCTTGGTATAGAAACATCATTTATTTTCTGTAGCATATTGAATGTCCACCAGATGTGAAGAAGACAAAGGCCAGGTCTCTTAAATTGAATGCTATCAAATTCTGCATTTCAAACCAGAACTTGTATTGGAGGGATCCTGCTGGTATCATGTTAAAGTTCCTTGATGAAAATGAAGTCAAATAAGTCACAACAGAAATGTATGGAGGAGTATGTGGAGGACACCAGCATTGGAATTCCATGTCTCTCAAGATCCTAAGGGAAGGGTACTACTAGCCCACCCTTTTCTCTGATGTATTTGCTACTATTAGGGCCTGCAATGAATGTCAGAAATTTGCATGAAAACAGAAGTTACTATCACTACCCCTAAAACCTATCATTGTTAGTGGTCCATTTCAACAGTGGGGGTTAGACTTCATAGGTGAGATAAATCCATCTTCCAGTGGGAAGCACAAGTGGATTCTCATTGCTACTGATTATTTCACCAAGTGGATCAAGGTTGTGCCCACCAGGAATGCCACTGACAAGGTGATCATGAATTTCTTGGAAACCAATATCTTTACCAGATTCAGTTGCCCCAACAAGATTATAACAGATAATTCCCAAGCATTCAAGTCCAAATCCATGATTGAATTATGTGGTATTCATAACATTTCCTTGACACACTCCATGCCTTATTACCCTTAGGGAAATGGTCTGGAAAATTCATCAAACAAAACTCTCATCAGGATCATCAAGAAGTTGTTGACCGAAAACAAGAAATCATGGGACTCTAAAATCAAGTACACATTGTGGGCCGACAGGATCAGCACCAAGAAGTCTTTAGGAACCTCTCCATTTCAGCTTTTCTATGGTGTAGATGATGTTTTTCCCACCCATATTGGTATACCAGTCCCAAAATTCTTACAGGAAGAGATTGAGAAGCCAAATGACATCCAAAGGAAAGTATTCCAGATTATAGAGGTTCAAAAAAAGAGAGAAGCATTGGATCAGAGGACTGAAGCATGTCAAAGCAAGATCAAATTAGCCTTTGACGAGAAAACCAAGAAGGATATATTTCAATAAGGTGACCTAGTCTTTGAGGTGGGATGCCAGAAGAGATGACAAGGCTAAGCATGGTAAGTTCAATAACCTCTAGTTTGGACCTTTTAAGGTGGTTGAGGTTTTGGACAATAACACATTTTTCTTGCACAATCTAGATGATACAGAGATCTTCGGAGGCCCGGTAAATGGGTGCTTCCTGAAACACTATTTTGTCTAAGGATGAGGGAAGATCCCTCCTGTACCATAGATGTTTTCATTTATTTTGTTTTTGCATTTGATTAGTTATTTGTGTGCAAATAAATACTCCATATGATCCAGGTGGATATCGATGGCCACCTACCTTTTCCCACTGGCTCAAAACAGTTTTCTGACAATTTTGGTAATTTACTATTTTTAGCAGTTTTTAACTTTTGGGGCCATTTTCAGGCCCTAAACGATGTTTTTGGGAAAACAAGGAGAAATATGGATGTCCCTTCGATGTTTCCTCCAAAATGAATCTCCTAAACAATACCTTTCCAACGAGCTATCATGTGCCTAAAATGGAAATCGTATGCAAAAGTTACGACCCCGGGAAGTTGATGTACTAACTTACCCAAATGAGGCCCACATGAATTTTGGCGCTTCATCTCCTAGGGTTAGTTTTTGGATGTCTAGGGTTTTTGGCATTCCTGTTTATTGTAAAAAATCATTTAGAGACTTATTGTAATCATCTTCTTACGAATGAGCACAGTCGTCACATCTCTTCTCAGAGATAAGCCGCCACCATTCCAGCAAGCTTGTTTCCGCTGCATTTTACAGTTTCATCTTATTTCCTTATTGAATAGAAAAACAGTTTTACTGTATCTCTTTTATTTTTTGTTAAGCACCTGTTAATAATCTGTCGTCATTTCATTTTTCTCATAAAATATGGATCACCATAGCCCAACAAAGGCACTAGGGTTAGCTTCAGCGTTATTTTTAGAGATGCATGGCTGGAAAACAGAACAAAGGTAAGAAAAGGGAGGTAGGAGCAACTTATTAATTTCAAAGGCATTGATATGTTGTTCTTAGCACCTCGCAGGGAAGTGTTATCCCTAGTTGGAGCCAATTTTGTAACCTAGGGAACAACCATGAAGAAAACGATGCATTCAGAGCAGTCCATTTCAGGCTTGAAATATAAGCAAAAGACAGGTTATTTCTCAAGGGTGGAGATCCAGCAGGCCACTTAGATCAACAGTTCTTATGCATTCAGAGTGTCAAAATCACGCGGGGTTTAAAATCAAAGGTGAACCCATGAAGTATCGGAACCCCAAAATGTCGAAGCGCCAAAGTCTCAGAGAGACACGTCATTTGGGCCCGTACTACTCTGGGAGTTATACAAACTCTGCATATAGAAACTCCCAAACCCCGAAGTTTCGAGACAGGTGGCGCTCATCTGTGTTGGCATGTGGCGTCCCTCAATTGAGACATGTGGCATTCATCCAGCACTAACATGTGGAAGCTAGCAGTCGAGACACGTATCACCCTCCTTTCTATGACACGTCACTTCGCAAGTTCGTTCTTCAGAATATTCTAGTCCATAACAAGCACAGAGCGTCGAAGCCCAAAGTTCTAAACCTCAAAGAGTCGAAGACACTTGGCACTCATCAATTCAAACGCATGTCACTCTCCTATCCTAGCACGCAGCACTCATTTATTCTCATTTGGGTCTCATCATCCGCTTATTTTTAGTGACACGTGTCACTCGCCTTATATGACACGTCAGCATCCATGACATCATATGACGTCAGGCCACCACGTCACTCTGCAAGTTTGTTCTTCGAGAATTTGCACTCAGAACAAGTACATTTCTCTGAAACCTAGAGCCCCAAAGTCCCAGAATGTTTAGATGATAAAACGGCTTATTCCAGGTTCAATTAGTGATAAGAACATGCTAATCACTTTGTGAGTTATATTCACTTCGCATTCAAAGAATCCCAAACTCTGAAGTGTCGCAGTAACGAGAGACTGCCATGTCGCTCCAAAAGAAAGTATCTCCAGGGGATATTCACGCTCCCCGTTCAAAATCTCCTGAGTTATAAGAAATTAGTGCCATCGCTAAGTGAGGTTACAGGAATTCTAGATTGGAAAACTGAGAAAAATTTAGCGAGGGCGCTAAAATAGTAGGGTTACCCAGATTGCATCTTGCAACATGATCGAAGGTCGCATGTCATTGTGGGGACAGGAAATGATCTCACATTAACATCCTAGAGTGGCCCCGTAATCAAAACCATGGTATATATTGTGAGGTACGTGGCAGGCGGTGGTGGATTGTGGGAGTCGGAGCAGTGTGGATCCAAACCACCGTCGACAACTTCCGCAATCACGTGCTTATATGATGTCAGGTCTCCACATCACTCCGGGAAATTTTCACGTTGCACATCCAGTTGTCTTTGGTGGCCTCTAACAGCACGCATGTGTGTCACGAACAACACATAACTCAACTCTGTCACTCCGAAATCGGTTATGTCACTCCCAGTCTTCTCTTCCATTCCCATTTCATTTCAACGCATGCATCAATCCAGTTTCATTGCTAGTGTCGGTTTTTTATTATTCAGTTAGAGATCTTTTTAGTTTAAATCATAATAAGTGGTCTTCTATGTGTGATAAGAACCACTCTTTTTAATTAATTCAAGTGTGAAGTATACATTGCTTTACTCCAGCAGTGTTGTAGTGAAGTTAATAAGCTGCTCTGCAATTTTTAAGGTAGAGTTAAGTCTCAGTCCTAGATGGTCGAGAGCCTCTGCAACTCTGATAAATATGCAGTTTATGTATGTTATGGGGGTTGAGTTTTTTGGGGAAAATGATAGCAATCAAACAACTGGTTGGATACATTCGATGCATGGATTAAATATCTCTACCTGGTGAACATACTCTTGTTGACAGTGTTTCATTCAAATTTTCATGTGTTTTTGTCTTATCTTGAATACAGCTTTTGATTTGTGCAAAGCACATTTCATTTCTTTCAGTTATTGTGTAACTGGTATTTATTGATATGCAACCTGCGAAAACAACTAATGTTTGGTGAAGACTTGTTTTTATCGCAACCTGAGGGAGTAATTGTGTTTTTGATACATGTTTAATTTCTTGAAATGATATTTTAGGTATTAAACTTCCTACTGCAAATTATTCATTGAGTGGTTTGTTGTTTCTATTTGTTTTATTATTTCACTTGTCTATCATTTGTGTGCCACTAGCCAAGGAGGAACCTCATCCATATCATTTTTCCAAACCCACCCTTTCCCTTGTATTTTTACAACCAACCCTCTAACTAACCAACAAAAAATTAAAAATCAACCATTCTAAACTTGAGGTGGCCTAGCTTTTCCCTTTAGCAGTCAGGTGCAGACTTTAGGACCAACAACATCAATGTACAGATTGACAAGACAAGTGTACAAAATCCTAAAGAAGAAAACAAAGACACAACAAATCAGGAAGGAGAAGAGGATTTGAAATAAGAAGTAGAACAAGATAAAGTGAAAGAAGAAGAAGAGCAGCCAGAAGCAAAGCAAGAGGAAGATTGTGTTTGCATATTAAAGAAGGCACTGTATGGACTCAAACAAGCTTGTAAGTACTCCCATGCATACTAGTTGAAAATTAAGAAAAGATGATAAATCCAAGGATGCATATCAGAGACTCTACAAATCAATGATTGGCAGTTTACTCTATGTGACCACATTGAGACCGGATGTGATGCAAGCAGTTGGACATGTTGCAAGATTTCAAGCAGCACCAAAGGAAACACATGTTATGGAAGTAAAGAGAATATTCATATATATCAAAGAAAAAGAAGACTATGGATTATGGTATCCAAAAGGGAATGGTCTATCTCTAGTTGCATACATAGATGCAGAATGGGCAGGAAGTGTTGATTACAAAAGAAGTACAAGTGGAGTAGCCTTCTACTTGGGTGATTGTTTGGTATCCTGGTTGAGCAAGAAAAAACCTCCAATATCGTTGTCCACAACAGAAGCAGAGTATATTGCAGCAACAACATGTTGTACAGAGGTTCTCCTGATGAAGCAAACTTTGCAGGACATAAAGTTGGACTATGACGAGCCTATTTCAATAATTTATGATAATAACAATGCTATAAGTATCTCTAAGAATCCAATGATGCATTCCAAGATGAAACACATTCCGATCAAGTTTCACTTTCTACAAAAACAAGTTATAGAGAAGAACATGAAGGTAGAGTATGTTGGGACAAAAGAACAAATTGCAGATATCTTCACCAAACCTCTTTCGAGGGAGACTTTTGAGTATTTTTTACAGAAACTAGGAGTAGTTCCATCCCCACAATGATCTACATGGAAGTTGGCACAGTAAGATAGGGGGAGAGAAACAATAATCATGAAAGACTTGAATTATTTTTTAATTCATTTTATCATAGATTTACACGAGGAAGCACCATGACGAGAAACATCAGTAGAGATCAGAGGCTTACAGACAGGGGGAGAAACCCTAAGGAGAAGTCATCTTTTCCATTGATGTCAAAGGGGGAGAGAAAAATAGAGGCAGGGAAACAAAGAGAAGAGGCATGAAGACATGGTGAGCCAACATGAGCATGAGAAGTGTTGTGTCTAATTGTTTCCATCAATGCAAAAGGGGGATATTGTTGAAAGATTGGTTGTCATTGAATTGTTGAAAGATTGTTTGTCATTAATGTCAACCCTTAAACAAGAGGTTAACAAGTTTCATGTCAAGGTAAAGTAGTTATAAATAGAAGTTAACAAGTTGCATGTCAGTTTCATGTTAAAGTAATTGTAAATAGAAGTTAACAAGTTGCATTTCAGTTGTGTGTCATCATGAGTTGCATGTCAATTGCATGTCATCATGAGATCTTCATTAAAACACAGATAAGCGTCCATTGGAAAATCACTTCTATGAATACTAATTGGAATATCTGAGGTAGTGATTAGAAGTCAGCGAAGTCCAGTGAAGGAATAAGTTTGCAGGATCCAATCTTACAGAGAAAAAGTTAGAGATCAAGTTCTTTGGGTACATATGCGGGTTTCAGGAGGAAAAGTGCAGACATCTGCAGGATGCATTGAGTAAAATCAAGTACATCTGCGAGAAGACAATGTATGGGTTATGGACCTATGAGGAAAAATTGTTGAAGATCAGGGATCTAAAACTCAGGTTAGTTATAGGTTGAAGGTTTGTATTCCTATGTGCGTTAGGGTGTGTATTCAGCAAAAATTAGGAACAAATATGTCGTAGTGATTCATAAGCATTTGATTTGGAGAAATCTCTTGTGGATCTTGGTATGAGATATGTGTGGTTGCAGTCTTGATGAGATATTGAAATCAATAGAAAAAAAAAAAGTATCAGAAACAACAGCAACAATGGGTTATCGGTTACAACGACAGAGGTAGTGACAAATTGGTCTACATTTATATTTTAGGGTGGTTGGATGGGGAAAGGAAAGGGGATTTTAGCCTTCTTCTAGTTGGAGTCGGTAAATTAGGGAGTTGGAGCTTCCTTCAGGTTGCAGCCTCTAAATAGGGTGTTGGAGCCTCCTTCCAATTTTAGCTAGAGAAATAGGAAGTTGTTGCTTCCAATGAATGTGCTCTTTGATAAATAAGAAAATTATTATGTGGTTTTCTCCCGCATTGGGTTTCCACGTAAAATTATCATGTACTATGTTTATGTGGTGTTTATGCATTGAATTATGGTGTTGATGATATATTGAATGATATTGGAGGTTTTTTATTGTGATTAGAAGTACCCATTATGATCATATTGATTCACACCCCCTCTCAGTATTCCAACAATTGGTATCAGAGCAGGTCCTTCAGGAAGCAGTTTAATCATTGGAAGGAGATCATGGAATATGCTAAGACTGGAGCACCAGTGTTTGATAGTCAGAACTATAACTTCTGGAATAAAATGATGAAAACCTTTTTACAGGAATAGGGATTTAATGTTTGGAAATCAATAGTAGATGGGTATACAGTACCAAGCACTCCCCCAACCGATAGAGATGGAAAGAACCTCAGTGAAAAAAACTCAAAGGATAAAGTTACTATTCTGAGCAGTCTAGTTGATTCAGTATTTGTGAAGGTTATGCATTGTGACAGTGCAAAGGATATTTGGGATAAAATCCAAAATATTTATGAAGGATATGCCAAAGTTAAGGGAGCTAAGCTTCAAATATTCAGATCTAAGTTTGAGCAACTGAAGATGAAGGAAGATGACGACATTGCAACCTACCTTATGCAAGTTGACGAAATAGTTAACACTATTAAGGGATTGGTAGTAGAAGTTGATGAATCAATGGTTGTTCAAAATGTATTGACATCTCTTCCTATGAGATTTGATCCTAAAATATCATCCCTAGAATAAAGAGTAGATCTTGGTACATTGATCATGGACGTTTTACATGGAATATTTACAGCCTATGAAAAGAGAACAGAACAGGAAAAATCAGTCACGAAGGAAGCAGCTTTCAAGTCATCCCAGAAGACAAAGAAGAAGAAAAATAAGAAGTCAAGACCAGGTTGCATCTATAGTGATGATTCAAACGAATATGAAGAGATGGCTAACTTCGAAAGGAAGTTAAAGAAAGGAACTAGCAAGTATAAAGGATTGCTCCCATTGAAATGTGTTAATTGTGGTGGTATTGGTCATTTTGCTTCTAAATGTCCTCATAAGAATAAATATAGTGATGAAGAAGAAGCTTCTAAAAGGGAAAATAAATATCAAAAGGGAAAAAAGAGAAGAAACAAAAGGAAATTCTACAAGAAAAGTTTCTACTCAAAGAAGGACAATTCCTCATCAGACGAGGAGGATAATGATAGTGATAGTGATTCAGAAAGATTACTCTTCATGGAAGTAGAATATTATTCTGAAGAAGAAGGTGAAGGTGATCTAAGAGAAAATCTAATCATTTCATTAGAAGAAAATAGGAAAGAAAGACAAAAAAACAAGTAAAAAATGAAAGAGGGATCTCAGAATTCCAAATTTGAAGAAATCGAGCAGATGATCATGAGTCTAAAAATTCAAATAGAAGAATACAAAATAATTGAGGAGGTACTTAGAGGTCAGTTAGAAGAAAAGGGGAAAACGATTATAATTTTGGAAACATAAATAGTCTCTTTAAGGAAACATATTCAGAAGAAAGATATGTAGCAAAAGAGCACAATAATATTGGATCAAAACATCAGCAGTCAAAGACCATCAAATGACAGATCCAGATGTTACGAGGAAAATCTCTCTATGGCTAGGGGTGAACCACAACAGATGGAAATGACTCCATAAATCAACTCTAATCTCAAGAAATGTTATATAAACAAATATGCTAACAAGATAAGATAAGAGGCATACCTCATCCAAACGTTTGATGAAGTCCATCGTTGAGCACTTGACCCAAAGTGATATAACTACAACTAGTCCTCAACAACCAAGCAACGCAAGCATATGGTGATAATATATAATGTTAGCACATTAGATAGCATATTCCATCAACATTCATAACAAATATGCCCATGGAATAATAATTCAAATATTTGTGAGATATTAATTGGATGAGAAAAGAGTCTTTCTATTAAGATATAATCAGCAGAAGTGAATGACGTACAAACTTCCGTGTTGGCACAGTTCAGAACTGAGAAACTAAGTTCCTTCCAGTTGGACCTCCACCAAAGGCAAGCTCATATAAGAGAGACAATGAATTTCTCAATCAATAATGGAAGAGCTTGGGGGCGAACGATGTGTTCAGACTTAAAGGACAAAGGGATGTAGACTCAATGTGAAGTGAATAATTTCTCCAAAGTAACTTTTCTCTCAAAGTTGAACTCTTTCTCCCTTTTTTCCATAGCTCGGATTTGGCCCATTTATAGCCTTCAAGTGGAACTGAAGGGCGGATTCGTAACATTTCTAGTATATGGAAGGCCAAGGATCATTGATATCATGGTGTGACATGGAAACCCGACACCATTTTTCAATTTTGGTCACATTTCCTGATGTACGCGGGATGTAGTGGTGAAGCATATGTATACACATGTTGTATAGTAGGCAGGGTGCGTATATGTGGAAAAATATTGTCTTTAGCTCTGGGATTTGCAAAAAGGGGACTTCAAGTCTGCATAAGGAAATGGAAAAAGGCCCTATGTGCAAGATTGCATGGGGTGAGGCAAATCTTTCTATAACAGATGCCCCCTAATGTGTGAGGTTAGAGGAGCATATGTGTTGTCATAAATACATTATAAAAACCCAAAAGTGGAGTAATGGGGACCCAGCTGGAAGAACTAGTTGTTCATTACAATCTGTACTAACTTTCCATACATGATGCCAATTTGAATTACACTGCAGATCCATGTGAAAATATACCAACACCTATCCATGGCTATGAATATGAAAATACAAATGTGGTTACGTGCCAAAGGTTGTCATAGTCACGAACAAGGCCCAGTAAAACCAGTCTCAAAATCAATCTGAAGATATCTATATACAATGGAGCACAATCTAATCTCCCATGATCACTGAAGTCACACAAGTATTGGTCCAATGAAAAGGTAGCAACAACTCAAGAAAGTTGTGGCTACAAACTGACGTCTTCTAGTCTTCTACACAATCTTCCAAAGGTGCAAGTCCACATTGTGTGAATAAAGGAGTTGAGGTTGAACACAATGAGACTTCGTTTGATTACCACTCATTGAGGTATACCGTTAACAAACATGAGACAGCCTACCAATGATGAAAGTAGGTATAAAGTCACTGAGTACATTCTTACAAGTGTGAATAAAGGAGCTGGGGTCGAACACTTGAAGAATCCATCGATCTGGAGGCATTGATGTATTCCCAACTAACGATGGTGAGAGAAACTCCCACTAATGACTGCAAACCTCTAGGTACTCATAGGACTCTAGGTCTCTTCTCCAGAATAGATGAGTTGAATTCGATGGAAGGAGACCCACTAAAATGAGAGAATTAAGGAATCTCTCATCATTCAACACGAGGTACAAAGCAGGAGCTTGATGATTTGGAGGAAATCGAACAAAGAACGTGTTCATGAACCAATGACCATGTGTTTCTTTTGCGTGTGTCAGGTGCAAGTGGTACATGAAAAATACCCTCTGAATAGCAGTCAATGAGGAAAATTGTTGAAAAAGGTGAGGAAACCACTAATAAGTCTAATGGAATCCAAGACACTGCATGAATCCCAATGTGTTTATATATGTCTTGTCGTCAAACACAAGGGAAACCACCCAGTCAACGACCAATGATAAAATGTTGATTGTTGGGTTAAAGGTTACCTACCAATGAGGAAAGTAGGACCAGGGTGCACAATAGGACTACAGCTTCATGTGATTATGAGACAAACTGAGGGTATGGCCGACATGCAAAGTCAAGAGTTCTGAGGAATGGCCGACACAGGTTAATAGACATCCTTTGAACAAGAGCATGAGACATATGGAATACTCTAGCAGCATCGACTCAATGATGAAACCATGAGATGCAGGAGGCATCAATCAAACTCTCCATATGGACTAGAAGAGTAATCAGTCAGAGGAGTAAACTCTTTGTAACAAGATCAACTTCCTAAGGTCATGCTAAACCCAAAATTATGATGACAAGTGGACTCAAAAATTGTGTGCTATGTTCAAAGGCGACACGACTACTGCCAATATAAGATAATATTCCCTTCTCTTCCATCTTTTTTTTTTTTTCATAGTCAAATGAATGCTATGATATAGAGGAAGAAACAAGTGTCGCAAGTAAGCAAAACTAGTTCCAGTAGTGGAACATACCTATGCTCAATGCAAGGAGGTGCATGCGGGAAATGGACACTCGGGGGAATGTTCCCTCCTGTGTATAGGGTGTCAAGTTGCAAAGGATATAAACAAGGTTTTGCTTGGTTGAGGATGCAAAGCTGTTGAGGCAAACGGTTTATAACATAAAGCGAGAACCAGAAATAGGCTCAATACTACAAGCAAGGGCATCAAATGCAATCACAACGTAATGCCAAAAAATGTCATTTTTCATAATCTTAGTCTACTTGGTTTGAAAAATGGATAAACTTGTACCAAATAGATGTCCTTTCAAATCCAATTTATGAGTGTGAAAGAGACAAGTTCACTCAGAAATCTTTTCACTTTTTGAAAATGAGTCAGAAAAGAGCTTAAATCAAACTCCCCTGGGAGTCCTCTAGGTATAGGTCGACATGTTTATGAGTGAGAAATGAGGTTCATCATAAATTCATGTGTTCGTTATAAGGGACTCTCGGTACTATGAAAAAAAAAATTGCATGGGCACCAAATGAAGCAAAGGATCTAACTAGGGTACCCATGTTTGGTAAGTCTCTACCATTGATAACGACACTTCTAGTGACAGATAGAAAGTTTTGTGTCACTAAAAAATGGGTTTGTACCTAAGGCATATGATTGTCAGTTATAGGATGATGCAAGTGTGCATGATGGAATATATACCTATCCTATATGCTAGGTAGAATACCTATCCGCAGTTACGAACGGTCGACATAATGCTAAAAACCGCAAGAATCCCTAGAAAAAACTACAAAAACCAACTCAATCCATTGTTGTATTAGTCCATTAGACTAAAATATTATCCGAAACTATGAAAAGTGGGTAAAAATTGCTATAAATAGTAACAAAAACCAAATTTTACTATGCCATTTGACTTTTTACCCAAATAGTGGATTTTGGACCAAATTACCTCTGATCTTCAACTAGTGATTGTGGGAGCTACGAGTGACTGAGTCAGCGACCGTCTGGACCAGGTAATTCCTCTTCCCCTCCTATTTCTTTCTAGTGGATTACATTTTGTATTTAGGTTTGAATTTTTAAGTTATTTAGGGCGCAAATTAAAATTTTAAGTGTACGCGGGCTACCATTCATAGGGTCATGTATACGGATGCTTATACGTGGTTGTATAAAAGACAGCTAGCGTATACTCAACCCTATACGTGACTGTGAATACTGCAGCCTGTGTATATGTCCGTAAACAATGTTTTTGATGGTTGTTAACTCAAAAACTGATGTTTCTCTTGCAGGATGGTGCTAGAGCGGAGGGAAAGGGAACATGAGGAGGTAGATGTTGTTTTGGAAAGATATTTGGGGGCCCAAATGGCTTTGAAAAAATGCGGGTTGTATAATTTTTGGGAACTCAAAGGGATGAGGGCCCAAGTGAGGTTGCTACAGTTTCTCTTGGATTGCTAGGATCTAGACAGTGAGAGATTCAACCTTGATGGGCAACCATTAAGGATTAAAGTCGAGGATATTTATTTCTTGACAGGGTTGTCATGTTGGGGTGAGGTGGTGAACCTCAAATCCCAGGGAGCTGGGAGCAGTATGAAGATAGAATAATACATAGATGCTCACTGCATTGCAGGGACTGAGAAGGTCATGAGTCAACTGCCCATCCGAGTGGTAATTAATCTAAGCCTTAAGATTGTTGTCCTCATTTTGACTCAGATCACAGAATCGGCTTCATTGCACCAGGCATCGAGGTCACTTATGTTCTACTCCGTAGAGTGTTTGAGACCCATGGTGTACGATTGTTCCACCTCACTACTAGCTAACATGAAGAGCCAGTTGACAGAATGCAAATAGGGTGATAAGAGTAACTTCAGGTTTTCTTCCATCTTGCGTAGCTTTTTCTTCGAGCAGGTTCCAGGTTTGGGACCTAGATTTGAGATCATTTCTCGAGGACCTCGTGATCCAGCCATGGCACGGTGGACTGGGGTGATGAGACGACAGAGGGGAGGTAGAGTGCCCACACCCTATAATGATGATTTCTTTTACTGGTGTAGGTAGCAGGACATTCCTCTACATGACTACCCCTATGCAAGGATAGAATTCAGAGGGGACCCTAACATGCCATTTCCACCAAGGGCCACTTACGAGGACATGGCTATGTCACAGTTTTTAAATATTTCATTTTTTTGTATTTTTGTATAGGAAAACAAAAAAAAAATGAATGATGTTTAAGTACTAACTATACATATATGTGACACAGACATAGGTCCACGAAGGCCAGACGGGCTTCCATGACATCGTCGAAGGCACCGGGGAGAAGAGGCGACCGGAGGAGAAGCATAGAGATTCCTTCAAAACTTGCAGGGCAACCCGTCTCGTTTGACACAAAGGATTATGATGATTTAGGTAGAGGATCTACCAAAAGCTATGCAGCGGTAGGTGGTTGGTGTGCCTAGAGCTTGGGTGTGACTCTTTCGGCATCATGAAAATGCCATAGTTTTTTATCATGACACACATCTAGTGCCACAGGCATAGATGTCATGGATTTTGTATTATCGACTATATATATGTATTGAGGGTGTTGGTCCCAATTTTGTACTATAAACATCATATTTTTTTGAAATATATATAAAATCATGGTTCTTCGGCTTTACTTATGTTACAATGTGTACATTGATGAGAATGTTTTCTTTGCTTTAGATATGTGACAAATGTTGTTGGCACAGGGGCAGACCCAGGGTTCAACGCTACAACAACACACCAACAAAACCCTATCTATCAGCCATTTCGCCAACACCTATGAAGCAGATGAAGTCTCACCCGAGGTAGATGCAGGAGTGGTTGCAGGACTCTAGTGTCTGCAACCTTAGCTGGAACACAAATCTGTGATTCTAATCAAGGCACTCAGCAGTTAACATTCATCGATATTTAGTTCTTAGTTACAGCACAGTTAAACCCTAATTACAGAGCATCGCAGTATTCAACCAGATCTAGCATCTAGTAGCACTTAGAATGACGAAACAGATCTGATCTTAACATATTCAGCACTAAGCACATGTATATAAGTCAGATCTAACATCCATCCATATTATTAAGCACTAAGCATTGGTAGATCATTCATCTATATTAAATCACTAAGCACATTAACATATAAGCACATCAACACATTGCACAAAGCAGAGAAACACAGCATGTACATGGTTCACCCCCACCCTGGGGCTACGTCCACCAAGTCTTTGTCTTCTTTATTAGCTTCTTCAATAGGTTACATGCACAGAGCCTCAAAAACCCTACTTCGCAGAGGACAGGAGATCTGCACAGCTTGCTAGATCCTCCTTCCTTGCGTTACAGCACAAAGCCTTCCATTGTCTGTTACAACCACTTGCACTTAGCTCTGCAAGTCTCACATAGTATGCACCAAAGCACTTAAAACTCTTGATCACATAGATCCAACTCTAGAACTCATCCATTCATTCTTCACTACATCACCTTAGCATCTATTTATACATACAAAATAGGCCTAAGCATGGGTGAACCCATGGGCCGACATTCCCATACCCGTTACATAATTCCAAATCCCAAAAAGGACCCAAAAAAGGGCCCGAGATCCAGCGATCTTCACTTCGTCTTGCGCTCTGCCTTCTGTTAACTACCAAAAACGCACCAGCATTTTTGAAGGAAATATGCCTAACCTTGTAGGGAAGTTTTGATTAGCTTCCCTAGCTCCAAATCCAAATCTGATTGCATCATTGGAAATCTTATGATCTGTAGTTAAAAATCGACTATTTAAACGTGCGAAACAGATATTCCATGGCTGAGAAAATTAATTTTTACCAAAGGCATTTTTTGCTGGAAATTCTGACTTTCGGTGGTTTAGGCGAACAGGATGATTGTTCATTAACCACCGAAAGCTGCGCTTTCGGTGGTAAATTCACACAGAATCTTTCCAGTCAACCACCGAAAGCCTGTTTTAACCAGAATTTTCGAAATTTCGCACAGATCAAGGATTTTTGAATCCAAATGGTTTGAATTTG
>SNQJ01S0034171.1:21463-77716 GCA_010110895.2 Picea sitchensis | reverse complement strand
GGGCTTGGAAAGAGTATTATGAACCTGTTGCTTTGAAATCCATGGAAGTGTATTTACTGCATGTTGATGCATCATTGAAAGGTTTTCTTCATTGAACTCAAAAGAAAACTCTTGAAAAGTAGGTTCAAGAATAGCGTCGTCTTTGTCTACATTTGAAGTTGTCTTATTGAGTTTCTCCTTCATTTACTGTTGATTAAAAACATCATCATTATCATCATTATCATTATAGATAGGGTTGTTCTGAACAAAAACTAGTTCGGAACAATTCACTAGTTGTTGATTTTTGAGATCTATCAACTCATCATTCAATAGTTGGGATAGAGAGTGAAGAAGTCTAACTTTAGCTTGCATCACTTGCAAACAAGTTAGCATTGATTGAAGAGTTTCTTTGTTCAATATCATTGTGTTTTCTTCAGTGGTGTTTATTAGAGTGTTCAGTAACTCTAATAATTTGAGACTTCGAGCCATTTCAAAAACACTAAATGAGGTCTCCTTGTGCAAGTAGATCCTGATTACAATCTGACTCGATAGAAGAAGGATTATCTGTAACTCACTCACTTGAATCGCTCACTTGAACTTCATGCTCTCTTTCTATTCACGCTCACTTGAACTTGCCTTGCTTGAACCGCTCGCTTGAACTTCATGTTCACTTGATTTTGTTTCACGCTCGCTTGAACTCTTCTTTCTTGCTTGCTTTCAGGAAGTTGAGGATGTCGGTTACCACCGAAAATGCATCCCAAAACTTTATGTTTACAATGATTTGAGTTTCAAGTATGCATCCTTTTCAATTACGACTCAAAATGACTCTAGGGTGTCAGGCTCAGCCGAAAATGCACCTTATGACAAATTCAATTCAACCCAATTTGATTTCAAAAAGACAAGTAAACTTACAAAAGGACAATTTGCAAGTTACAATAAATCCTGATTAAGTAATCTTACAACAAACATTGTTTGCAAGTTACAATTCAAATGCTCCATGATGTGTTGAAGTCAAAAACTTTGATTTGTCCATTACTGATGTAGTTGACGACTTGAATGCTTGAGAATGTTCTTCACATATTCTTGAATGACATGAATTTGAGCTTGAACTTCATGTTTGTTGTGTTAAATGATGAATTGCAAGTATGATTATGTCAACACTAGACATAATGACATAAAGATTCCATAAATATCTTACCATCCCACACAACACAAAGTTTACCTAAGATCCCCTTATTCAATTTCGGGTGGATCTAGGACACAGAGAAAAAGACTTCAATTTTATTATGAGTATCGCTCTTACAATAACCATGTTCAAATACATTTTGAAACTTTCTTGAGATCACAATGGTGTATGAATTACAAGCCTTCTTCTGGAAAACACATATACCAAGCTAAACACACTCAAACATTTACCATAGTCCTTTCATAAGACTTCCCATCGCTTACAATATGATCAACCATGAGTACACAAAATGGCCCTTTGAAATTGTCGAAAAAAGCTTAGGTAATTTCATATGACAAAACCTCTAGTCATCGTATTACCTAAAGAGGAAAAACAAGCTTCACTCAATCTCAATGCAAAGGAATTAGCATTTTTCCCTTTCTCCATGGAACCATTAGCATGCTATGACTCCAGAGTTAGAAAGGTATTTGTGCACTACATATTCCAAGCTCCACCCCTTTTCATACATATCACAAACATATATGTGCACAAAAATAAAAAATAAAAACATATATGTGCTAGCTAATCTGGCGGTCAAAATGTCATGCGTTTTCCTCAAACTCAAGTGCCACAAGGTATTATTGACAAACGATTAGGATAATCCCAACTTCCAAAACTCATTGTGTGCGAAGGAATGAGGACCGTTCGTGGAAAAACTGCCAGACAGTACGAATTATTTTGGGCTCCCACATGTTCAAAGGAATCTGAACACGTTAGCGTATTTACAGGCCTTCCACAAGTTCAAAGTAATCTGAACACGCTGGTGTATTTACCAGCCTTCCACAATTTCGTTGATGAAATGACATCGATTCTTCACAATGGTGAATCTGGCATTCCATGCACAAATCTCATGATACCTCGTCCACACGTTTGCGGCTTCAATACAATGTCGACTCCTCTATGCTGGCAGACTCCTCCTCACAGGATTTATGATTGAAGCAATGAGTGATACCTCTCTCCTCCATTGCAGGAGAGAACTCCGACCACTCTATAGCTGTGACAGTGCTTTGGTTATCAGTGGCAGCCTTCAACAATGCTCGCTCCTCCACGTAGGTGTGTTACCACTCCAACATGCGTGATCTCCTCCACGCAGCAATGATCAACAATCGGCAGGTGTGATCTCCTCCAGATCACTGAAATGTCAAACCAAGGTCATGCTTCACTAAGTGACACAATTTGGACACTCCATGCAGTCACACATTGAATGATCCATTGGCCCAAGACAATAGGGCTCTCTCACACGACGGAACAGTGCGGCCTTCCACCCAGATCTCCTTCTCATTAACTCCAATGCACCAGAACTCTCCACTCTCACTTTCAGAACTCTCCATGACAGCAAACCCATAGATCGGCCCTTTTGTATCCTTGTGCCCCGTTCTAATGCCTTGTAAATTTGAATGGGACTCCTTATCCAAATTTGAAAATCCCTTCACCAATTCTATCAAACACCCTCTAAATAAACCTCTTGTCACCCTGTCATTCAAAGCTGTAGTCTATGAAATGTTTTGTTTTTTTTTCTTCAAAGCTCGATTCCCAGATCGCAATTCTCAAAGGGAAGAATCCAGAAAGAACCCAGACATGTCTCCTTTGGTGTACTCTCTCCTTCAGCAGCGATCAACTCACTCCTCGGCACACACACGAATTGGTCTATCCTCGACGATTACACAACAATTACTTCAACAATGGTTGCTCTAGCACATAGGTCATAAGATCTCCACACATTGTCTTTGAACTCTTCTTTGATGGCACAGTTATTCCAGGCCAATAATGCAGCAACATCCTCCACACAAAGGGTATATACTTCTATGACCACCTCTCACACGCAGGTAACTCCTCACTCCAGCAATCAGCGATCTGAGACACAGATCTCCTTACCAACGCTCTGATTCCATCACTTCCATTTGCACACACGAGATCCTCCACTGAACACAGATGGAAAATAAAGGTAGGATTTGTATCTGTTCAAAATGGAAAATGATGACAAGGAATGATTCTTCAGCACGCATCCCTGCAAATATACACACCAGGAGGTGCGCAGCTCCTCTCATTCTATCATATTCCTGGGCACTCCTGTTAGGGAGATAAGCCCAGTCCAGCTCTTATACAAATTGATAAAACATAAACAAAAACAACAACATGGCAGAAAAGGCTTACTAGACAACCCTTAATGTATTCACTCCAATGTTACATATTTATAGTACAATGGGTGATGCCACCTCATAGAGAGATTTGCTCTAGATCCTAAAATCATGCATGATGACTAGGCTAGGCAATCTTAACTAACTCATTAGTCATCACTTAAGGATATATTACTAATATCTTAAATGAATAATACAAATATAGGTGACAATTTAGACTTAGTGATTGGTAAAGGTAAGCCATATGCTAACATTTCTACCCGTTTGGGTCGTCGGTCGAACGATTATACTGTTCTAATGGCTATATTGCTTCACCATGGCGAAGTGCCATGTGACGTTGTTCTGATACTCCAGCAAAGCTCCAATTTTGCAAATTTTCCTTCTGCGAAGTTCCCTCAGGAACCTTCTATAACTTTTCAATCTTATCTCTCTTCTTACTTAGTTTTCTAGCCTTCTTTCCAATGAGCTTCGTCTCGAAATTCATTTTTCCATTCTGATTCTTATATTGTTTTGGCATAGTAACTTTGCGTTGTTGATTTTCCTTTCTAGAAATCAAGGGTAATACTTCATCTGTACTTGGAGTAGGTAATTCGATCTTTTGTGGGTCTTCTAATGTTCTTCCAACTTCGACATCCAAGTCTTTGGTTTGAAATATCTTCGCCTGGTTCTCCTGTTCTTCAATCAAGTGTGCAACCCTCCTAGTCATGAAATATTTTAACTCTTTCTTCTTTTGTTCTAATATTTCCTCTTCTTTTCTTCTGGCATGATCTCCTTCAATACAAGGTTTTCCTAATAACATAGCAAATGGAGCGTTGTTGTCAATGAATTTAACAACTTGAAATTCTTCCTCTATCGAAATTCCATGAGCACTCATAGATATCCTGGTAAGTCTTCCACATAGGGTTATCATATTTCCTCTGAATAATCCTATTCCTCCCAATGAAGGAATCATAACAGGCTTTCCTAGAATTTCCCAGGTTCTTTCGGTCATGATATTCATCTATGTTTTATCATCCAAAACACAGTCAATGTCGAAGACTCCTATTCTTACTTCAATACATTATTTTTCTTTGAAGATCTCTGATAAGATGATATGTCAGTGGTCATTTAGGGTTTCTTTCATCTATAGTAATACTTTTTCTGATTCTTTCTGGGATTTTGTCATAATCTCAGTTTTTGGATCTGCCTTAGAGTTTTCTTGGTTCGTATTCATTCTTTCAACCTTAGAAATAATTCTAGGGAAATCCAATACTTCATGGTCCATAGCTTTGCAATAGAGGCAACTAGGTCTCTTTCCAGGGCATTCCTTAGCCAGATGTCTCGGTCTTCTACAACTGTAACAAAGGATTAATCCTCTCTTTCTCTTAAATGATCCCCAGCCTTTCCTGTACTACGCACTAGGATCATGGTAGCTAACCTGCAAAAAATTCTTTCTATGATTCTGCATCCATTTTTTAGTCCAAACATTCTCTCTATGCATAGGTATAACATATCTCTCACTATTCTTATCAGATCTACTCATATCAAATCTTCTTTCTTCTATCAGTGCCCTAGTTTTCAAGCTAGGATAAATCTTATCAAACATACCTAGATCCATACTTTAGAAACAAAAACTTCCTCTAATCTTATCTTCAATAGAGAACAAAGCTTCCAGATCTTAAAACTTTTCACTATTCTTACCTTTATCAGAGCACAAAGCGTTGAGATCTTACCTCTTTTCTTTAGATCGGACTTCTTTCTTCAGCACAGAGCTTCACAAATCAAGTAGAATACTGCACACCAGAGCGACAGATCTATGCACAGAGCTTTCACAATTTCAGGTCGGGTCTTTGCACAAATCTTCTTTTTCCTCAGTTCCCAGCAATCACAGTTTCAGGTCCCGGCAATGGAACCATTTGTTGGCACAGGGGCAGAACCAGGGTTCAACGCTACAACAGCGCACCAAAAAAACCCTAACTATCGGCCCTTTCGGAAACACCTGCGAAGTAGATGAAGTCTCACCCGAGGTAGAGGCAGGGGTGGTTGCAGGACTCCATTGTCTGCAACCTTAGCTGGGACACAGATCTATGATTTTAATCAAGGCACTCAATAGTTAACATTCATCGATATTTAGTTATTATTTACATCGCAGTTAAACCCTAATTACAGAGCATCGTAGTATTCAACTAGATCTAGCATCTAACAACACTTAGCATGAAGAAACAGATCTGATCTTAACAGGTTCAGCACTAAGCACATGTATATAAGTCGGATATAACATCCATCCATATTATTAAGCACTAAGCATCAACATTTCATTCATCTATATTAAAGCACTAATCACATTAACATATAAGCACATCAACACATTGCACAAAGCAGAGCAACAGAACATGTACATGGTTCACCCCCACCCTAGGGCTACGTCCACCAACTCTTTGTATTCTTCATTAAATTCTTCAATAGGTTACATGCACAGAGCCTCAAAAACCCTACTCCACAGAGGACAGGAGATCTGCACAGCTCGCTAGATCCTCCTTCCTTGCGTTACAGCACAAAGCCTTCCACAGTCTGTTACAACCACTTGCACTTAGCTCTACAAGTCTCACACGGTATGCACCAAAGCACTTACAACTCTTGATCACACAGATCCAACTCTAGCACTCAACCATTATTTCTTCACTACATCGCCTTAGCATCTATTTATACATACAAAATAGGCCTAAGCATGGATGAACCCATGGGCCGACATTCCCATACCCATTACATAATCCCAAATCCTAAAAAGGGCCCTAAAAGGGGTCAAGATCTCGCGATCTCCGCTTCATCTTGCGCTCTGCCTTCGACAACCTGTTGAAGTCCCAAAATTAGGTCAACATGACCAAGAATCCTCAAAACTTGGTCAAGGGCCAAAAAATGCCAATCTAAAACGAAATTAGCATAAGCATCAGATACATAATTAGAACTCCTAGGTATGTGATGATAAGTAATAAAATCAAACTATCATTCTAAAAAATGTACCCGTAGGAATCGTCGAAGTAAAGTAGGGTCACACACATGATAACTATCGTTCAACTGACATACTACTAACTGGGAATCCAGGTGAACCTCCAAAAAGAGAATACCATGTGAAATGGCATCGCACAAAAGTTATATAATGGCGTTATATTCATCCACATTATTTTTGGATGGACCTAGGCATACGCCACCTGAAGACACCAATAGACCCTCAGGTGAGTAAACCACCCAAGCAGTGGAAGCCAAGTTCCATGTATGATGATTGTCTCCGTCTACAAATCCTAATTAGATCGAAGACTTTGTTGACATCTTCCAACCAAGAGAAAACTCGATAAGCATGTTGAAGACAAAAAATAAAAGGAAAGGATATATACACTAAATTACATTAATATACAAATAGTTACGCCCAAGCTATGGGGCTCAAGCGTAATATCTTTTCAAGTAGAGCCCATTCTTGGGCTTAGCCAACATGTTCCCTTCATAATATTTTAATTCATAGGCTTCTTTTTCTAAGACACGTCGCACGATATAGGGACCGTGCCACATGGGTTTGAACTTGTCTGCCCCTAATGGTTCTTTGGTTTCATCGTATAAAAGGACCAAGCCACCCTCAACGTATATCCGAGGATAGATAGAATTATTGTATTGGACCTTTAAACATATTTTATTCACTTTGATAGTCATAGAGGCATCTAGACGTTGCTCATCAAGACCCTCTAGGTGTATGAGGCATCGCTCGATATTGGAAGTGTCAGGTAGAAGCGCAACTGCCAATATAAGAGAATGGATTTCACATTCAATACGTAAGATCGACTCCACATCATTTACTAACTAGAAAGGAGAAAATCCGGCAACAGTCTTGGCCGAGGTTCGGTATGCCCAAAGTGCAGGATATAGCATGATATGCCAGTCAGATTTTCTTTGGCTAATAGTTTTCTACAAAATGGTCTTGAGAGACTTGTTTACAGCCTCTACCTATCCATTTACCTAGGGGTAATAAGAGTAAGAATTACCATGCTTAAACCCCATCTTGGATGCTATCTCTCCCATCATTTCATTCTGAAAGTGACTTCCATGATCAGTGACAATCTCACTCGGGATTCTAAACCTGGCGATAATTTGATTGAATACGAAGAAGGCGACAGTCTTCCCGTCATATTTAATTGTAGGCATGGCCTCATCCCACTTAATAAATTAGTCTACATCCATGATAATGTGTCGATGCCCCACAGCCGAAGTTGGTTTGCAATCCAAAAAGTCCACCCCCCACTTGGTGAAGGGACCAACGATAATGACTGGATGGAGAGGGACTGGATGCGAGTGCATTATCCTAGTGAAAACCTGGCAGGGGTGACAATTCTTAACCCCTTCAACACAATCTTTAAAGATATATGGCCATAAATAATCAGCTCGCAAAATTTTATGGGTTGTCGCAAGCCCGGATAGATGACCACCACAAGCCCCACTGTGGCAATCGTTTAGAACCAACTCAACTTCTTCGTGAGTTAAACAATGATGCAAGATATTGTCTACTCCTCAACGATACAAAGTGTCACCGACGATAAGGTAACTCTTAGCTTGGTATCGTATATGTCGTCGGTCATCTCGTGAGAGATGCTGAGGGAACTTCAAAGTTTGAAGATAGAGAACAATGTCTCCATACCAGGGGTTAGATGACGAGACAAGGAAAATGTATTCATCCACAAATAAATCAACATGAATAACATCCTCGTCCAATTGTGGGAAGTCATATATTAACTCTACAAAGACTAGTGATTTCTTGGATTTCGTAGAAGTGAAATCGAGATCGAATTCCTGTAAAATGACAATCCATTTATTGTATTTTCCCTCTTTAATACGTCGGGTAAGGATGTATTGAAATGGATTGACATCAACAACCATAGTATTTTTGCAAAGAAATATATAATGACGTAATCCTTGGACTGCGTGAATGACAACCAAAGCTATCTTTTCAACGTGAGAATATTTGAGCTCAGGACCGACTAAGATAGTAGATGGCATGCTCGTGGAGCTCATCATCCACATGAACCAATACCATACCAATCGTCTCTTCAGACGCAGTGATATAAAGCAAGCAATATCTATTGTAGTCAGGATACTTCAGCAGAGGCGTCAATACCAAGTCTTTCTTCAAAGCATCGAAGGATTCATGGGCTCTCTCATCCTAGATAAAAGGGGTGTCCTTCTTTAAAAGATGCATGAAACCCTTAGTAATATTGGCATAGTTTACTATAAACCAACGTAAAAAGTTAGCTTTCTTCTGCAAACCTTGAAGTTGTCGAGTAGTGCACGGGAGAGGCAATTGAAGTACTACCTCAACCTTTAACGGATCTACCATGATCCCGGTCTCAGAGACTAAAAATCCTAGAAGACATCCAAACCTAACGCAAAAAATGCATTTATGAGGGTTCAACCGGATTTGATAATGACAACGTATTTCAAAAACTAGTCGAAGGTGCTTAGGGTGATCCACTCTCTTACGAGAGTGAGCAGAAAGATCATCAAGATAAGCTTCGACTATATGCTTAAGATCATGGAATGCGAAGTTCATAGCACATTGGAAGGTTGCTCTAGCATTTTTAAGGCTGAAAGGCATCTTCCAATATTCGAAAGTATCCCAAGGACAAATAATTGTCGTCTTATGTTGATCCTTGGGTTTAATTTGAATTTGGTTATACCCTAAAAATCCATCCATGAAAGAAAAAACTTTTCTTCCCACACACTCGTCGAGGATTTGATCGATGAAAAGTGTCGGGAAGTTGTCTTTAGGACAGGCTTTATTCAAGTCATGAAAATCCATGCATACACGGATGGTTCCTTGATTCTTATTCATAGCAACAGAATTGGATACCCATTCAGTCAAGGGAACCAGGTGGATAAATCCAGCATTAAGCAGTTTCTCTACCTTTGCCTTAATAGCAGGGGCCTTCCGGGGATTGACAGCTCTAACACATTGTCGAACAGGCTTAGCATCCGAGTAAGTTTTAATTTCATGGTCGACAATTCGAGGATCGATTCCTCTCATCTCTCCATATGACCAATCAAATACATCTCGGAATTCCTTGAAGAGTTCGATGTAGATCAGGATTTCTTCTGGCGAACAATCTGCATCGATGTGTACATTCTCAATCTTGCCAGGGGTACGATAAATAGTGATCGTGATGGTAGGATATATACTCGCCATATTTCCTTCAACATAAATGTTGTGTGTATCAAGTGGAACTACGGTGTGACAGACGATCTTTCTTAGAGTAGATCAAAATTCATCTTAATTGATTCTAGTAAGGTTTGGGAGAAAATAAGAGCGATGATGCATGTCATCCCAAGGTTTTTCAAAACCATTCATGGCTTCAATGATAGCTTCATCCGAGGGAAAAGTCTCATCGAGGCAGTCATGTGAAAAATACGACAAAGTGCCCCATATGGGCTTAAGACCAGGATCCTCCTCTTTTGTCTGCAAGGTAAGAGGATCAGGATCAGCGTAAGAGTCAAGAACACCTTGATACACTATCTTTGTTGTCGATAGTGGCATGGCCATTCCATCATGCAACTGACCTTCACAAAATGCATTTGAGGAAGGTAGGGTTCAAGGATCGTTAAAATAGGAAGTGTGGAAAGGAATGGACCTCTATGATGAAACGGGCCCACTGGACATGGCGTAAATATGGTGAACCGGTGCCATGAAGTCGAAGGTACCCATAAGGGATGAATACATTCTGACACTGATATTCTCAGTTGTTGGCTGAGAATTGTCAACCACAGGGATCAACGGTCCAACATATTCACTAGGACTAGCATGCGCAAAGGACAATCAAATGATCATCACAATCTTCCCATCATGAGGAAAGAAAAGAGTACAAAATATGGATGATACGATGCTAGTCATAGAATAAGTCCAATTGCGTCCTAGTAACAAGTTATAATCGAGGGGCACATCAACCTCCTCGACATCCACCTCTACCATCTTCCCACCTAACTTGACTAGAAAGGTAGGAAGAATATCGTGAGGGCGGAAGGAACAACCGTCAAAAGCAGTCAACANTTTCCAATAGACCAGGGACATCACACATGTTGCAGTGCCTTCATCAACAACCGTACGGTTGATGGTATACTTCAAGTAACCCACGTGGATTTGGAATTCCACATGGAAAGGCAAGTGAGGCTTCACATCTGTGATGTCAAACTTGATAAATTTCGAGCCACTGGGATCTAGAGCTCCTAACGTTGATAGAAAGGCATTCCTCTGTGAAGGACACGTCTGGAGTACCTCCAGGGCCGACATCGCACAAGGGGTTTGACCCAGGTCCTCAACAATATATTGATTATGGGCAGCTCTAGCATTAGGATTGTGGGTAGAGTACTTGAGTACTCCTTTCGGAATATGAGGCAGTGGCTCTGGTTTTTAGATATACAAGGGTGTCTCCAGAGGAGGAGGAGATTCTACACCAGGTACAGTTTGTGGAGAACTATAATCCTGAGATCGGGTGGCTACATTAACCTGAGAATTGACCATATTGATAAACAAATGGTCATTGTCTTGTGCCAGTTGGTTTTGACTCCCACTCACCATATTTTCATCATTTGAGGAGCTTGAGGCCATGTGTTCATTATGTGGCAAAGGATTTGTCAGCATGACAGGTGTGAGAGATAAGAGTCTCGTAGCTTCCGCAAGTTTGGGGCATAAATGAGTAAGGTGATCGTCTGTACAAATCTTACAGGGAAATTTCACCTTACGCCTTTCTCTCTTTCCCTCACCAACATTATTATTCATCCTCTCATTATTACCATTGTCCTTGGGTTTATTATTCTTCCCACCCTTATGATTATTATTACGTCCTTTATTCTTATTCCCATCTGGTTGTTGGTTACCATTTGGTTCGGTCGACGATTGCACGGAATGTACGTCCATCGACTAAGTGGGATTGGAAGACACAGACGAAGTTGGCCCTCCTACAGACTCGTTTAAAGACAACTCTTTCAAATGTCTTGTCACCGAGTCTCCGTATTTCACATTGGCAAAGCCTACAATTCCATCGGCATGAGGCTTGGAATTTTGTCAAGGGTCATAGTTTCACCTCAATGCATCCAGAAGAATCTCGTATAACATCCTAGACTGAGCATATATAAGATCTAACTATTGGGCTTTGAAGATTACTTCTTCCTCAGATGTAACCCTGGATGTAGCAACATCCTTTGAAATAAGAGGATGTAAAGACTTAAGGAACCACTCTAATAGGAATTATGGGGGTATGAAAGTCTTGATCAACATCTTCCTTCTACGCCACTCTTGGATGTGATCAGAGATATGAGTGGCTTTGTCCTGGAGTAAGGTTGACAGAATTTCTAGGCCATCATTGTAATGAAACGGCAATTGGAAGTAGTTAAGGAAGACTAAAACCATATAACTAAAGGTCTCGTATTCCCCCCTAGGTAGCTCGATATACCATTTCACGATAACCCCCGTGAGGGTGCGTTGAAACAATATTAACCTGATGGAATTGTCGTTAAGGGAATTTGAAGAGCACCATAAGTGAAAGGTGGTAATGTGATCACCAGGATCCTCGCCATTCTTGCCTTCGAATTTTTGAATATTTGAAGGAATCTTGGTGGGAACGGGGGGGCATGTAGGATCATAACACACAAGGTTGTTCATCAACTTAGACAATTTTGGCATATTGAGCATGGCCAGAAAAGGGAGACGGGGTTGTGGCATCTGGCCCCAGGCTCCCTGGAAATATTGTGGTTGGGGAATTGTAGCCCATCCAGTGTTCTAGTAAGCACCATGGCCCTATATGGGATTATAAGGCCCTCCTCCAGGCTGATTCATAAGGGGTTGTTTGGGCATCATTCCAGTTGGAATGTTCTGATGAGGTTTATAAAAACTACCCCCAGCCGACATGGCTTCGGGTTGGGGGTTGCCCAAGGTGTGAAACTAACCTCCTCTGGGGGTGAATACGGAGGATAAAGGTGGATTCATCATGCCAAACAATATGGTCAGAATCGGCACTGAGGATGTGAGAGTAAAGGATGGAAATTGAGCAGAAGCTTGTCTTCCAGGTTGGATACTCCACCCAGAAGAAACAGGATTAGACCTGGGGTTAGAAGAAGGAATTCCTCCCACGGTAGCAGTCATTTGAGGGATCTGAGTTCCACCAAACGAGAATTGAGTATAAGGAGGAGTTGTTCCCCCAATTCCAATGCTAGAATTAGGGCCAATAGTTGGGATGGATTTTGAAAACTGTGATGTAAAATTTGCCATACCATAGGAAAAAGGACTAGTGGCCATCGGGATGGACTGAAGATTATAGCTCGGTGAGTGACCACATGACCCAAACGGGTTCATGGCAATAGGTTGAGTATTCACTATAGGACGAGAAGTAGTGATAATAGGTGCCTGTGGTACTACAAGCATTGTGGTTGCAGGATTTGAACGGGAACCATAAACTATAGTAGGTATGGGAGTTGAAGGGATCCCAGCATCTTAATGAATCAGTTCAGTACTCATCCTTGTAGAATCACAAGTCTGATAAGTGGAGGTGTGTGTACCACATTTAATAACTCTACGCCTTTTAGAAGGCAAAGACTCAAAATGCGGTGGTAACTGTAAAAGGTAGCAAGACCTGCGGGGAATCTTGTTTGGCTCCACGATGACTTAATATTCAAGATATAAAAAAAAAATCCTAAGGCCAACTAGTAATCAAAGAGCACACCAAAAATAATCAAACACCCAATATGCACACAAACAGGATAAAGTGGCTAAAGGGACCTCCCTCTCTAAAGTAGGTATTCCTCGCCCAAGAGGGGCCTGAGACTATGTTGCTAAATATTGGAGGAAACACAATGAGTTATAAGTGTGCTCGTGGGCTTAACAATCAGTCAGTCAAATCCCCCTCGAGAAGTAATCCTCCATAAAGGTTGTGTCTTATCTGACCCTTATCTGACTCAAGGTACCTACAGAATAACCCATGCAAGTAACCTATGTGGTACCTAAGTCAAGCAACTAAGCAACCATGGTATAACTGATGCACAGGCAAACAGTCATAAGTTAGGTCCACCGTATGGGTAGAGTAGCAAATCATGAAACCTTGAAAGAACTGCCTCTCACGGAGGTAAGGGCACTAGCAAGATCCCCATATATGAATAGATCCCTAGAAATATATCTGATGTTAAGAAGGTATCAAGGGGATATCCCTTCAACCGACCTCATGTGACCTCATGCTTAACTCTGGTGTAAGCGGAGCCTCCTGATATTACCGATTATACAATGGATTTCTTCACTCCCTTAGTCAGACACATATGTTGATTTAATAGCCTTGGAGAAGTTTACTCGCAAAATCCTATTCCAAGGCACTAAATCCTAAGCTAGTTTTTGCACCCTAGAAAATAAAATCGTTACTAATCACTTTTAAATTATAGAGTTAATTTTAATGGTCTTGCTTACTCAAAAGGTGCGGTCATGAAACTAGTGATGTTATGACTCAAGAAGTAAAATGAATGAATATGAATATAATGCAAATTCCTAACTTCAATTTCCAATCAATGATATGCTTCTTAAAAATGCAATTTTCAATTCAATTCTGCAATTCTAAATAAAAATGCAATCTTTCTTTACATGCACTAAGATAAATGACAAACACTCAAGAGATCAAAATGCCAATCAATGTAAAATGCCTAATATTTTTTTATTTTCAATATAAGAGAATGAAAATGCAAGGGATGAATAGCAGCTTAATATAAAGACTCTATTGTGTATAGACAGAGAAAACTCAAGTATGATATCAAGGAGCAAAACACCCAGCCCAAGGTGCAAGGAAAATCAAAATAAAAAGATGATGAGAAAGGCACCACCCAAAAATTCAACCACAGACAGGTTCCCTGTCATTCCACAAACACTTAACAGACACCACAGATACCCAAGAAGACTTAGTGATCATAAAAAACTACCCATCAACCACCAAACCTAGCAATCAAACAACAAAGGTCGATGTACATGATTGTTCAAGGGAAAAGCGTGTATGTACGCAGCTTGCAGAAGTACAGCACGCGTATATACGTGACTGTAAATCAAAAACCCATGTATATGTGTCAAAACACAGCTAGGCTAAGGAGAAGGCTAAGAAAATCAGACCCAAAGTGAACAAAGGCTATCAAGAAATCATACGGAAAGAAACTCAATATAAATGAGAGCAATCTAAAGAGGAAAACACTCCAAAACCTGAAAAAGAAGATTATATCCCTAGTATGGTCGCCAATTTTTTTATGAGGAAAATCTCTCTATGGCTAGGGGTGAACCACAATAGATGGACAAATATGATAACAAGACAATATAAGAGGCCTACCTCGTCCAAACGTTCGATGAAGTCCACCATTGAGCACTTGACCCAAAGCGATATAACTGCAACTAGTCCTCAACAACCAATAAATGAAACCATGTGTTGATAATATATAATGTTAGCACATTAGATAGAATAATCCATCAACATTCATAAACAATATGTCCATGGAATAATAATTCAAATATTTGTGAGATATTAATTGGACGAGAAAAGAGTATTTCCATTAAGATATAATCAGCAGAAGTGAATGAGTTACAAACTTTCGTGTCGGCATGGTTCGAAACCGATAAACTAAGTTCCTTCCAACTGGGCCTCCACCACTTCAATCCTCCACCAAAGGCAAGCTCATATAAGAGAGACAATGAAGGTCTCAATCAATAAGGGAAGATCTTGGGGGTTGGACGATGTGTTCATACTTAAAGGACAAAGGGATGCAGACTCAATGTGAAGTGAATAATTTCTCCAGAGTAACTTTGCTCTCAAAGTTGAATTCTTTCTCCCTTTTTTCCATAGCTCGGATTTGGCCCATTTATAGCCTTCAAGTGGAACGAAAGGGCCGATTCAAAATGTTTTTAGTATATGGAATGCCAAGGATCATTGATCTCGTGACGTGACATGGAAACCTGACACCATTTTTCAATTTTTGGCACATTTCCCGATGTACGCGGGTTGTAGTGGTGCAACCTGCGTATACGCATGCTGAATAGTAGGAAAGGCACATATTTGTGGAAAAATATTCTCTTTAGCTCTGGGATTTGGAAAAATGGGACTTCAAGTCTGCATAGGGAAATGGAAAAAGGTCATCTGTGAAAGATTGCATAGGGTGAGGCAAATCTTGCTATAACACCAGACTAGGATACAATCAAGTACATAATGAGAAATGATCGACCTCTAAGACAACATAATAGGAAGCAGAACAAAGAAGCTATGCAGATATTGTTAGAGATTTTGTCAAGAACGAAGAATGCAATCCCCCAAAGAATAACATTCCATAAATAAAGAAGACGAATTCAGAAGGAGTGCATCGTAAAGAATATCATCTACTCCCATGTTCAAGGGTTCTCATATGGTCATTGTTTTAATTGTGCCAATTTTGGACATAAATCTGTAAAATCCAGAGCTTATGCCAAGAATCGAAGCAACTATGCAAGGTACTTAAATAATAGTTATCCTAGAAAATCTTATGAACCATACTACAGAAATCAAAATAGTTTTAGTTCATTGAGCAATGAAGTAGAATGCTACAAATGCAACAATTTTGGACGCATAGCAAAGAATTGTAGATTGACTATTCCACCTAGGGAATCAAAGAAAAACATTAACAGTCAGATATTGGAACCACAAGAGATATGGAAAAGAAAGTAGAATCAATGCTCGCTTTCTCTACAAGCCCAACACAGAAAACGTGATTGGTGTGTCGACAGTGGTTGTTCAAAGAATTTGGCAGGTGACAAAAACATGTTTCTAACTCTGAAGAAAGAAAGAGATGTATCAGTTTCATTTGGCAATAATCATTCAGTTAAAATTATAGGTAGACGCATAGATAAGCTTGGAAGCAAAGATGTCACGACAGAAAATGTTCTATTGGTCAAAGATATGAAACACGATTTGTTGAGTGCGATTCAAATGTGCGATCAAGGACACACACTTCAGTTCGACTCAGAGAAATGTGAAATTAGGAAAGAAGGATCATGCAAATTAGTGACGACAACGATAAAGACTCCTAACAATATATATGTTTTGAATGAAATTGGAAAAGAAAGTTCTTTCTTAGGAAAGGAAAATGATAGTTGGCTCTGGCACAAAAGTATGGGTCACATGAACTTTAACAATCTTGTCAAAATCAGCAGAAAGGAAGCATTAAAAGAAATGCCTAAAATTTCAAATCCAAATGTTTCAATATGAAACTCAAAAGAATAGTGGAAAGCATCAATGTACAGATTGATGAGACAAGTGTACGAAAGCCCAAAGAAGAAAACAAAGACTCAGAAAAGTAGGAAGGAGAACATGATTTGAAAGAAGAAGTAGAAGAAGATAAAGCAGAAGAAGAAGAAGAGCAGCCAGAAGCAAAGCAAGAGGAAGATTGTGTTTGCATAATGAAGAAGGCATTGTATGGACTCAAAAAATCCTGTAAGTACTCCCATGCATACAAGTTGCAAATTAATCAAAGATGATAAATCCAAGGATGCATATCAGAGACTCTACATATCAATGATTGGCAGTTTACTCTATGTGATAGCATTGAGACCGGATTTGATGCAAGCAGTTGAACATGTTGCAAGATTTCAAGCAGCACCGAAGGAAACACATGTTATGGTAGTAAAGAGAATATTCAAATATATCAAAGCAACAAAAGACTATGGATTATGGTATCCAAAAGGGAAGGGTCTATATCTATTTGCATACATAGATACAGAATGGGAAGGAAGTGTTGATGATAGAAGAAGTATAAGTGGAGTAGCCTTCTACTTGGGTGATTGTTTGGTATCTTAGTTGAGCAAAAAACTACATTCAATATCATTGTCCACAGCAGAAGCAGAGTATATTGCAGCAGCAACATGTTGTACACGGGTTCTATGGATGAAGCAAACTTTGCAGGACATAAAGGTGGACTATGACGAGCCTATTTTGATATTCTATAATAATAATAGTGCTATAAGTATCTCTAAGAATCCAATGATGCATTCCAAGAAGAAACACATTCCGATCAAGTTTCACTTTCTACAGGAACAATTTATAGTGAAGAACATGAAGGTAGAGTATGTTGAGACAAAATAACAAATTGTAGATATCTTCACCAAACCTCTTCCGAGGGATACTTTTGAGTATTTTTGACAAAAACTAGGAGTAGTTTCATCCCCACAGTGATCTACATGAAATTTGGAACAGTAAGATAGGGGGAGAGAAACAATAATCATGAAAGACCTGAATTATTTTTGAATTCATTTTATCATAGATTTACACGAGGAAGCTCCATGACGAGAAACATCAGTAGAGATCAGAGGCTTATAGACAAGGGGAGAGTCCCTAAGGAGAAGTCATCATTTTCCATTGATTTCAAAGGGGAGATAAAAATAGAAACATGGAAACAAAGAGAAGAGGCATAAAGACATGGTGAGCCAACATGAGCATGAGAAGTTTTGTGTCTAATTGTTTCTATCAATGCCAAAGGGGGATATTGTTAAAAGATTAGTTGTTGAAATATTGGTTGTCATTGAATTGTTGAAAGATTGGTTGTCATTGATGTCAACCCTTGAACAAGAGGTTAACAAGTTGCATGTCAAGGTAAAGTAGCTATAAATAGAAGTTAACAAGTTGCATGTTAGTTGCATGTTAAAGTAATTGTAAATAGAATTTAACAATCTGCATGTCAGTTGTGTGTCATCATGAGTTACATGTCAATTGCATGTCATCATGAGATCCTCATTAAAACACAGAGAATATTCAATTGGAAAATCACTTCTGTGAATACTAATTGGAATATCTGAGGCAGTCAGTCGAAGTCAGCGAAGTCTAGTTAAGGAAGAAGTTTGCAGGAGCCAAGTGCACAGAGATAAAGTTAGAGATCCAAGTTCTTTTGGTAAATATGTGGGTTTCATGAGGAAAAGTGCAGACATCTCCGGGCTGTAGTGAGGAAAAGAAAGTACATCCGCGAGCAGACAATGTATGGGTCGTGGACCTATGAGGAAAAATTGTGAAGATTAAGGATCTAAAACTTAGGTCAGTTACAGGTTGAAGGTATGTATTCCTATGTGTGTTAGGGAGTGTATTCTAAAAAAATCGGGAACAAATATGTCTTAGTGGGTCATAAGCATTTGATTTGGAGAACTCTCTTGTGGATCTTGGTATGAGATATGTGTGGTTGCAGTCTTAATGAGATATCGAAATCAGTAGAAAAAACAAAAGTATCATAAACAACAGCAACAATTGGTTGTCGGTTACAATGACAGAGGTAGTGATAGATTGGTCTACATTTATATTTCAGGGTGGTTGGATGGGGAAAGGAAAGGGGGTTGTAGCCTCCTTCCGGTTGGATTAGGTAAATTAGGGAGTTGGAGCTTCCTTCAGGTTGCAGAATGTAAATAGGGGGTTGGAGCCTCCTTCCAATTTTAGTTGGAGAAATAGGAAGTTGGTTCTTCCAATGAATGTGCTCTTTGATAAATAAGAAAATCATTTTGTGGTTTTCTCCTGCATTGGGTTTCCACATAAAATTATGTTGTATTATGTTTATGTGTTTTTTATGCATTGAATTATGGTGTTGATGATATATTGAATGATATTGGAGGTTTTTTATTGTGTTTAGAAGTACTCATTATGATCATATTGATTCACCCCCCCTCTCAGTATTCCAACAATTGGTATCAGAGCAGGTCCTTCAGGAAGCAGTCTAATCATTGGAAGGAGATCATGGAATACACTAAGAATGGAGCATCAGTGTTTGATAGTCAGAACTATGCATTCTGGAATAAAAGGATGAAAACATTTTTATAGGAACATGGATTCAATGTTTGGAAATTAATAGTATATGGGTATACAACACCAGTCACTCCCCCAACCGACGGATATGGAAAGAAACTCAGCGAAAAGAACTCAAAGGCTAAAGTTATTATTCTAAGCAGTATAGTTGATTCAGTAATTGTCAAGGTTATGCATTGTGAGAGTGCAAAGGATATTTGGGATAAAATCCAAAATATTTATGAAGGATATGCCAAATTTAAGGGAGCTAAGCTTCAAATATTCAAAGCTAAGTTTGAACAATTGAAGATGAAGGAAGATGAAGACATTGCACCCTACCTTTTGCAAGTTGAATAAATAGTTAACACTATTTAGGGATTGAGAGTAGAAGTTGATGAATCAATGGTCATTCAAAAGGTATTATATCTCTTCCTATGAGATTTGATCCTAAATAATCAGCCCTAGAAGAAAGAGTAGATCTTGGTACATTGAGCATGGACGTTTTACATGGAATATTTACAGCCTATGAAATGAGAACAGAATAGGAAAACTCAGTCACGAAGGAAGCATATTTCAAGGAATCCAAGAAGACAAAGAAGAAGAAAAAACAAAAGTCAAAACCAGGTTGCAGTTGTAGTGATGATTCAGACTAAGATGAACAGATGGCTAACTTTGTAAGGAAATTAAAGAAAGGAACCAATAAGTATAAAGGTATGTTTCCATTGAAATGTTTTAATTATGGTGGTATTGGTAATTTTGCTTCTAAGTGTCCTCATAAGAATACATATAGTGATGAAGAAGAAACTTCTAAAAGGGAAAATAAATATCAAAAGGCAAAGAAGAGAAGAAACAAAAGAAATTTTTCTACTCAAAGGAGGACAGTTCCTCATCAGACGAGGAAGATAATGACAGTGATAGTAATTCAAAAAGAGTACTCTTCATGGAAGTAGAAGATGATTCCAAAGAAGAAGGTGAATTTGATCTAAGAGCAGAGATAATTAGTGCATTAGAAGGACTTAGGAAAGAAAGACAGAAAAACAAGTCAAAAATGGAAGAGGGATTACGAATTCCAACTTTGAAGAAATCGAGCAGATGATCACAAGTTTAAAAATTCAAATACAAGAATACAAAAGAATTGAGGAAGTACTTAGAGGTCAGTTAGAAGAAAAGGAGAAAACAATTATAAGCTTGGAAACAGAAATAGTATCTTTAAAGATATGAAGCAAAAGAGCACAAGAATATTGGATCAAAACATCAGCAGTCAAAGATCATCAAATGACAGATCCAGACTAGGATACAATCAAATTCATAATGAGAAAGGATCGACCTCTAAGACAACATAATAGGAAGCAGAACAAAGAAGCTATGCATATATTGTCAGAGATTCTGTCAAGAATGAAGAATGCAATCCCCCAAAGAAGAACATTCTAGAAATAAAGAGGAGGAATTTAGAAGGAGTGCATCGTAAATAATATCATCTACTCCCATGTTCAAAGGTTCTTATATGGTCATTGTTTTAATTATGCTAATTTTGGACATAAATCTGTAAACTCCAGAGCCTATGCCAAGAATCAAAGCAACTATGTAGCGTACTTAAATAATAGTTATCCTAGAAAATCTTATGAAGCATACTGCAGAAATCAAAATAGTTTTGGTTCATTGAGGAATGAAGTAGAATGCTACAAATGATACAAATCCAACAATTTTGGACACATAACGAAGAATTGTAGATTGACTATTCCACCCAGGGAATCAAAGCAAAACATTAACAGTCAGATATCGGAACCACAAGAGATATCTAAATTTTCCTACAAGCTCAACACAGAAAAATCTATTGGTATGTTGACAGTGGTTGTTCAAATCATTTGACAGGTGACAAGAACATGTTTCTAACTCTGAAGAAAGAAAGAGATGGATCAGTTTCAATTGGAAATAATCATCCAGCTAAAATTAGAGGTAGATGCACATATAAGCTTGGAAGAAAATATGTCATGGCAGAAAATGTTCTATTGGTCGAAGATATGAAACACGATCTGTTAAGTGTAAGTCAAATGTGTGATCAAGGATAGACACTTCAGTTCGACTCAGAGAAATGTGAAATTAGGAAAGAAGGACCATGCAACTTAGTGGTGACAACGATAAGGACTCCTAGCAACATATATTTTTTGAATGAAATTGGAAAATAAAGTTGTTTATTAGGAAAGGAAAATGATAGTTGGCTCTAGCACAGAAGAATGGGTCACATGAAATTTAACAATCTTGTCAAAATCAGCAGAAAGGAAGAATTAAAATAAATGCCTGAAAATTCAAAGCCAAAGGTTTCAATGTGAGACTTAACAGAATAGTGGAAAGCATCAATGTACAGATTGATGAGACAAGTGTATGAAATCCCAAAGAAGAAAACAAAGACTCAACAAAGTAGGAAGCAGAAGATGCTTTGAAAGAAGAAGTAGAATAAGGCACTGTATGGACTCAAACATGCATGTAAGTACTCCCATGCATACGAGTTGCAAATTAAGAAAAGATGATAAATCCAAGGATGCATATCAGAGACTCTACAGATCGATGATTGGCATTTTACTCTATGTGACAGCATTGAAACTTGAAGTGATGCAAGCAGTTGGACATGTTGCAAGATTTCAAGAAGCACCGAAAGAAACACATGTTATGGCAGTAAAGATAATATTCAGATATATCAAAGCAACATAAGACTATGGATTATGGTATCCAAAAGGGAATGGTCTATATCTATTTTCATATAAGAATGGGAAGGAAGTGTTGATGATAGAAGAAGTACAAGTGGAGTAGCCTTCTACTTGGGTGATTGTTTGGTATCCTAGTTGAGCAAGAAACAACCTTCAATATTGTTGTCCACAGTAGAAGCAAAGTATATTGCAGCAACAACATGTTGTACACAAGTTCTTTGGATGAAGAAAACTTTGCAGGACATAAAGGTGGACTATGACGAGCCTATTCTGATATTATGTGATAATAGCAGTGCTATAAGTATCTCTAAGAATCCAATGATGATATCCAAGATGAAACACATTCCGATCAAGTTTCACTTTCTACGGGAACAAGTTATAGAGAAGAACATGAAATTAGAGTATGTTGGGACAAAAGAACAAATTGCAGTTATCTTCACCAAACCTCTTCAAAGGGAGACTTTTGATTATTTTCGACAGAAACTAGGATTAGTTTCATCGCCACATTGATCTACATGGAAGTTGGCACAATAAGATAGGGGGAGAGCAGTAGTAATCATGAAATACTTGAATTACTTTTTAATGCATTTTATCATAGATTTACACGAGGAAGCACCATGAGGAGAAACATTAGTAGAGATCAGAGGCTTATAGAGAGGGGGAGCAGCGCTAATGAGAAGTCATCCTTTTCCATTGATGTCAAAGGGGGAGAGAAAAATAGAGGCATGGAAAGAAAGAGAAGAGGAATGAAGACACAGTGAGCCAACATGAGCATGAGAAGTGTTGTGTCTAAGTGTTTCCATCAATTCCACAGGGGGATATTGTTGAAAGATTAATTGTTGCAAGATTAGTTGTTGAAAGATTGGTTGTCATTGAATTGTTGAAATATTGGTTGTCATTGTTGTCAACCCTTGAATAAGAGGTTAACAAGTTGCATGTCAAGGTGAAGTAGATATAAATAGAAGTTAACAAGTTGCATGTCAATTGCATGTTAAAGTAATTGTAAATAGAAGTTAACAAGTTGCATGTCAGTTACATGTCATCATGAGTTGCATGTCAGTTTAATGTCATCATGAGATCCTCATTAAAACACAGAGAAGATTCAATTGGAATATCACTTCTGTGAATACTAATTGGAAGATCTAAGGTAGTGAGTCGAAGTCATCGAATTCCAATTAAGGAAGAAGTGTGCAGGAGCCGAGCATACAGAGAAAAAGTTAGAGATCCAGGTTCTTTGGGTAAATCTGCGGGTTTCACGAGGAAAAGTGCAAACATTCATGGGCTGTAGTGAGGAAAAGAAAGTGCATCCGTGAGTAGACAATGTATGGGTCATGGACCTATGAGGAAAAACTATTGAAGATAAGGGACCTAAAACTCAGGTCAATTATAGGTTTAAGGTATGTATTCCTATGTGTGTTAGGGTGTGTATTCTGAAAAAATAAGGAACAAATATGTCTTAGTGATTCATAAGCATTTTATTTGGAGAACTCTGATCTGGATCTTATGAGCAGAATGAAATGACTACAGATTATTAACAGGTGCTTAACACAAAATAACAAAGATACAGTAAAATTGGTTTTCTATTCAATAAGGAAATAAGCTAAAACTGTAAAATGCAGCGGAAACAAGCTTGTTGGAATGGTGGCGGCTTATCTGTAAGAAGAGATGTGACGGTTGCGCTCACTTGCAAGAAGATCATTACAATGAAGCTCTGAAGGCCTTTATTTAACATAAACAGGAATTCCAAAAACCATATACATCCAAAAAACTAACCCTAGGAGATGAAGCACCAAAAGTCGTGTGGGCCCCATTTAGGTAAGTTAGTACATCAACTTCCCGGGGTCGTAACTTTTGCATACGATCTTTGTTTTAGGCATATGATAGCCTGTTGTAAAGGTATCATTGAGGAGATTCATTTTGGGGAAATATTGAAGGAATTTCTAAATTTCTCCCCTTTTCCTAAAAAAACATCGTTTAGGGCCTCAAAACGGCTCCGGAAGTGAAAAACTGCTAAAAATAGTAAATTACCAAAATTGCCAGAAAATTGTTTTGAGCCGGTTGGAAAAGGTGGGTGGCCACCGAAATCCACCTGGATAAAACTCTCTTGTGGATATTGGTATGAGATATATGTGGTTGCGGTCTTGATGAGATATCGAAATCAGTAGAAAAAACATAAGTATCAAAAACAACAGCAACAACGGGTTATCGGTTACAACGACAAAGGTAGTGACAGATTGGTCTACATTTAATTTCAGGGTGGTTGGATGGGGAAATGAAAGGGGGTTGTAGCCTCCTTCCGGTTGGAGCAAGTAAATTAGGGAGTTGGAGCTTCCTTCAGGTTGCAGCCTGTAACTAGGGGGTTGGAGCCTCCTTCAAATTTTAGCTGGAGAAATAGGAAGTTGGTGCTTCCAATGAATGTGCTCTTTGATAAATAAGAAAAATATTATGTGGTTTTCTCCCACATTGGGTTTCCACATAAAATTACGGTGTACTATGTTTATGTGGTGTTTATGCATTGAATTATGGTGTTGATGATATATTGAATGATATTGGAGTTTTTTTATTGTGATTAGAAGTACTCATTATGCTCATATTGATTCATCCCCCCCTCTTAGTATTCCAACAATTTGTATCAAAGCAGGTCCTTCAGGAAGTAGTCTAATCATTGGAAGGAGATCATGGAATACGCTAAGACTAGAGCACTAGTGTTTGATAGTCAGAACAATACCTTCTTGAATAAAAGGATGAAATTTTTTTTACAGGAACAAGGATTTGATGTTTGGAAATCAATAGTAGATGGGTATACAGCACCAGCCACTCCCCCAACCGACAAATATGGAAAGAAACTCAGCAAAAACAACTCAAAGGCTAAAGTTACTATTCTGAGCAGTCTAGTTGATTCAATATTTGTCAAGGCTATGCATTGTGACAGTGCAAAGGATATTTGGGATAAACTCAAAAATATTTATGAAGGATATGCCAAAGTTAAGGGAGCTAAGCTTCAAATATTTACAGCTAAGTTTGAAAATTTGAAGATGAAGGAAGATCAAGGCATTGCAACCCACCTTCTGTGAGTTGATGAAATAGTTAACACTATTAAGGGATTGGGAGTAGAATTTGATGAATCAATAGTTGTTCAAAATGAATTGAGGTCTCTTCCTATGAGATTTTATCCTAAAATATCATCCCTAGAAGAAAGAGTAGATCTTGGTACATTGAGCATGGACGTTTTACATGGAATATTTACAGCCTATGAAATGAGAACAGAACAGGAAAACTAAGTCACAAGGGAAGCAGATTTCAAGGCATCCAAGAAGACAAAGAAGAAGAAAAAGCAAAAGTCAAAACCAAGTTGCAGTTGTAGTGATGATTCAGACTAAGATAAAGAGATGGCTAACTTCTATAAAGAACCCATTGTTACGACTATAAGCGAAGCAGAAAGTGCATTTTTTTTTAAACGAGATAATAACAACGATTACAGCTAAATAACACATCTGATGGCAAGCACCACACCCGTTGAACAGGCAGCATAAAACTACGACTCCACGCCCTAGCACAAGAGAAATCAAGCGAAACATGCGTAAATAATAAGGAGAAATGACTACTCTCCTTATGCAAACAAGACCATGCCTACGAGCTAAGGGACAACATCCCCCTCCTAACACATCGGCCTTGATGACCAATGACTAGAACCTCAAGGCGCGTGAACCAAACGCATGAAGGCGTTACAACCTAAGCGCTAACAGCAACTTACATCGATCAACAACACCCACATGGAAAGCGCAGACCTCGGCCAAGTTATCCTTCGCCTCTATCCAGTAGGGAGAGCGATGATTCCCTCATTAGGAATCATGTCGTCCACAGGTGATATGCACGACTATAACCTTGGTGCGACACATCCTACCTGGATCAAGGACTCTAGATAAATCCGATGCACTAGGAGTTGGATACTGACAAGAGGACTACACCCACACCCCAAGCTATAGATCAACAATATATAAGATGGCGCCATTCGAAGAAAAGCGATGGATAATACACGAATTTGCCAACAACCCACCCTTAATCAAGTCTAAATTGTCAATAATACAATTTAATTTAACATTAGTTACCAATCTAACTAGAAAGTCTAAACTACAATTAGTCAATAAATTACAATTTAATTTAACATTAAATACAAGTCTAATTTACAACTTAGATACACGTCTAGAATGGATACAAGTCTAGACTACGAGTTAAATACAAGTCTAAATTATAAATTAGATACAAGTTGGAGTTAGATACCAATCTAGATTACCAATTAAATACAAGTCTAACTGCAAATTAAATGCAAGCCTAAATTGCAAACTAAATACAAGTCTTCATTACGAATTAAATACAATCAAATTTAGCAATTACCAATATATAACCATATTAACCATAGTATTGTATAGTGCTATAATTATTGCATTTTACCCAACTTAAAGTCCAAGACACAGTCAGCATCATGAACGGTATTAAAGTTTAACCAACTATCTATTAACAATTAAATCTGTTGAGTAAATCAAGTTGTCTAATAAATCCAAAATTTCTGGCAATAATCACCCACGCACAGCAAAAATACAGGAATGTTGAAGTAATGAAATAGTTGAACAATAAACAAGATAGCATGGTGGAAGGTAATGAAATCGCTATCATTTAATTCCTGGTAAGGCTGACAGTATTGTCACGGACACGTTGTACCTAACTTTAGTAATTATCTGGCACATAATAATAATAATAATGCTTAGAAACATTTATGCAGGAATCATTGAGCCAATGCATTAATCAGCTAATTAAAATGCCAAAAAAAATGATGGGTTCTTGAAACACAAATTTTAATGCTGAAATAAATCGTTGAGTGGTAAACGCCATCCCTGTATGTGTACACGCAAGGTAAATAGCCGAAGAAGACTGTCAAGTGGCCAAGGGATAAGCTGTCAGAAAATATTGACGGGGTTCTCAATATATAATGAAATACAAAAATCATAAACCATAACTAACGTATGGTGCGAACAAAGGAGACGTCAATGAACTTCTCACGAAAGTATCTATGCCCAAAGACTTGGGAAGGGTCGATTAACCAACGCGCCATCACAGGTGGACGTCCACTGGAATTTTATCACCCAAACAAACAAGGCACACACATACAAGTGGAAATTCCAGGCTGGAAAGCATCAACTAAGAACTCAATGCAACAATCATTATCAAGACACTTGTGGAAGGTCTTTGCAATAAGGAAAAGGAGAGAAGGCTAGACATCTTCTCCACGAATTCCAGAAGAAGGATCTTACATTGGATGGGATTTCTTACAGAAAATTACTCAATCTCTTACAGAGGTGGATTGACACTATGGATGCTAAGTAGTAAGAACTCCAAATTCTAGAGATGCCTGAGCACATCTACCATTGACTCTCGGCTGGGAAGTCAAACTAAAACGCAGTCAAATTATGTATCGCCCTTTTTCACTCTGTTGGGATTTCAAACATAGAAACGCAGACAAGCCTATAAATATCTTTATCGAACATCGAGTAGCTCGTTGTCCTTCTATGTAATTCAAAGTTGAGTCTAAAATATACTATCCACAGTGTCCAAGTAAAAATTTTGTTGATTTAAACTAACATTAGTGGCTATCGTAAGGGAATTTGTCGTGCTTAACTGTAATTGTTGAATTTTCAATAAAGATCACAGTCAAGAAAATAGCATACATGCAAACTCTGGAAACATTAGTGTAAACAAAAAACTCAGACATTGATAACTATCAAGTTGCAGAGTTAGTATCGCTACTCGCTGGGAATATCATTGCACAAACGTGGAGCAAAATATCCAGCAATGAAAACGCATTCAATATAAAAATGAAGAGCAATATATCCGGCAATGAAATGCATTCGATATATAAAAATCATAGAGAAATATATCCGGCAATGAAACGCATTCAATATATAAAATCGCGGAGCAATATATCCAGCAATGAAAATGCATTCAATATATAAAAATCGCAGAGCTAAAAACCATGGTTGAGGGTGTTGAAATGCAGAGAATACTAAGCACAGTTTTTGGATGTCGAGAATGATTAAGACGCAAAGGTGGAATAACATGCAGAGACCCAAGAAAGGTGGATATCAATGCAGTGATAAGAAGGGGTAAACAGTTGGGAAAACACATCCTTCGATCATCATCCATGCACAGAAAAGAAGGGCATTATAATCTATAGGTCGTTGTGCACCGAAGTGACAACTGTCGATTCAGCTCCTGGCCGACTTCTCTTCACAACAATCAACAACTCTTCACAACAATCAACTCTTCACAACTCTTCACAACAATCAACAAAACCCAAGGATAGTCACAACTCTTCACAACAATCAACAAAACCCAAGGATAGTCACAACATGCAGGGATCGAAATCCAAGGGAATCAAGTCAAGCAACGAGCTTAAGGCTATGGGGAATTTAAGTTATCGGTCGAAATGTTTAGTCAAACATTTTATTTATCCAATTAAAAATAAAGAAATGAAAGCATAAGGTATAATAAGAATCTACCATGCAAAATCAAAGTAAGCGTACCGTATCCCAAGTCGTCCGCTCTGAGTCGTTGTCTCGTGTGCTCTGTGCAGCTCCCACTTGTCGACCGATGAGACTTCACCTCTACGTCCTAGCCAATGCTAGGGGTACTCTTCTTCCCCCTTAGCCCCCCGAGCCGCAAAGGGGCCACGCACACTAAACCAGAGAACAGCTAGCTCCCAGCTCGCCTCGCAAGGCCGAGCTACCACTCCTCACCGAACTGGGTATCCCAACTCCCACAAGCTAAGTCATTCAAGTCTAAAATTCTGCAGCGTAACGTTACGCATCATAGCAAAGATCCATCGTCCTCCTCCTCCCTCCTTTATATAGAGTTTCTAAGTCATTTACTTTCCCAAAATCCCATTTAATTTATTGTTCAATCAATTAATTCATAAAAATCTTCCCCGTACATGTGTCACCCATCCCCTTCATTGCACCATAAATTAATTTCATTAATTAATTAATTGCTCCTATTTCCCTCACCCACCTAAAAGCATTCATAGAATCGCTCCTAGGTGTCCCCATATTCCCTTACAAATTTTAATGACTTACCCCCTTACTAATTCTCTAGTTGATTTCAATTTAGAAAGTTCTTAAATGCAAGATACCTTACTAAGTTGGTCTTTCTGCTTTTTCCTTATATTTCCCTTTCTCTTTATGTTTCCTGCTTTTTCCTAGTTTCCTAATTCTTTTAAATTTCTCTCTTTCCCTTTTCATTTAAAACTCAAATTGACAAGTGTAGAAAATTACCTTTTCCCCTTTTTCTTTTTAATTAATAAATTTGAATTAGCATATGTGACAAACAATTAATTCCCTTTTAAAATTTTAAATCCCTCCATAATTTGATTTTAATAATTTAATCGAGTTTCTTACCCCCCTTTGTCACATGTTTAATGATGATTNTTTTTCTTTTTAATTAATAAATTTGAATTAGCATATGTGACAAACAATTAATTCCCTTTTAAAATTTTAAATCCCTCCATAATTTGATTTTAATAATTTAATCGAGTTTCTTACCCCCCTTTGTCACATGTTTAATGATGATTATTAGTATTTTTTTTATTTTATTTTTTTTTACCACAAGTATCACCTAGACCTAGATTTTATTTTCCTAGGCTAGGCGACATTTTATTAGGGAAATTGTATTAAATCTTTCTTATCACATTATTCGTTCTAAGACCATCTAGGTTTATTCAGTTATTATTTAACAACATGATGTTCCCTTTAGGATGCACTAGGTGATCCAAGGGTGCCACTTGCCTCATTTTGTTTCCCTTATGCGACATGCCCTTCAGGACGCACTACATGCTCCAAGGATGCCACTCACCTCTTTCCATTTTTCTTGCGCGACGTGCCATTTAGGACGCACTCCATGCTCCAAGGGTGCCACTCACCTCTTGACTGACTTGGTAGACATCAAAAACCCCTGGAGTCAATACTCCGCCTGGTGATCTTGTGGGAGACTAAGGGCCTCTAAGGAATAAGGCCCCTGCCTTATTGCGCACCCCTTAGAATCATCGTGAGCGATTGTCACAGTCGGCCCTCATGGTGTCATGGGTCTTCTCGAACTAGATAATATTTAACCTACAGTTCGAGCCACGGCGGGAGTGCTAGTAGGTTGTAGCAAGGCTGCTTTCCACACCTTTCCCTCAACATCTCTGGTTATTGTGCATGACCCCTCTACTCCACATGTGAGTCTGGTCAGCAAGCTATCGTCAACCTGCATCATCAACGAATCGTGTCAGAAATAATATCCATAATCATATCATCTAATCAGATGCAAAACTGTCATACATAAAACAATCAAACCCCCAATAGTCCACTCCCTGACTCGATCTAGAGTCCAAGGGTTTCATCGATATCTCTTCATCCTCGAGGTCCAAAATACTGCACACTCAGGAAAACCGAGTCAATGGAACATGTCTATGTCAATACAGCAAAATAGCATGTCGTCAATCCATAACGCCTCATAATCATAATCAAATGCCCAATAGTATAATACTCCAGATCACTTGCAAACAAGTGTCCTCAAAGAATAAGTTCGCTCGGTGCACGCAAGAGCGGGATGTTACAACTTCATAAGGAAATTAAATAAAGGAACCAGTAAGTATAAAGGTATGCTTCCATTGAAATGTTTTAATTGTGGTGGTATTGATCATTTTGATTCTAAATGTCCTCATAAGAATAAGTATAGAGATGAAGAAGAATCTTCTAAAAGGGAAAATAAATATCAAAAGGGAAACAAGAGAATAAACAAAAGGAAATTCTTCAAGAAAAGTTTCTACTCAAAGGAGGACAATTCCTCATCAGACGAGGAGGATAATGACATTGATAGTGATTCAGAAAGAGTACTCTTCATGGAAGTAGAAGATGATTATGAATAAGAACATGAAGTTGATCTAAGAGCATAGCTAATTAGTGCATTAGAAGGACTTAGGAAATAAAGATAGAAAAACAAGTCAAAAATCAAAGAGGGATCTCGGAATTCCAACTTTGAATAAATCGAGAAAATGATCACGAGTTTAAAAATTCAAATAGAAGAATACAAAATAATTAAGGAAGTACTTAGAGGTCAATTAGAAGAAAAGGAGAAAACAATTATAAGCTTGGAAAAATAAATAGTCTCATTAAAGAAATATATTCAAAAGAAAGATATGCAGCAAAAGAGCACAAGAATATTGGATCAAAACATAAGCAGTCAAAAACCATCAAATGACAGATCCAGACTAGGATACAATCAAGTACATAATGAGAAAGGATCGACCTCTAAGACAACAGAATATGAAGCAGAACAAAGAAGCTATGCAGATATTGTCAGATATTTTGTTAAGAACGAAGAATGGAAGCCCCCAAAGAAGAACATTCCAGAAATAAAGAAGATGAATTCAAAAGGAGTGCATCGTAAAGAATATCATCTGCTCCCATGTTCAAAGGTTCTTATATGGTCATTGTTTTAATTGTGCTAATTTTGGACACAAAGTTGTAAACTCCAGAGCCTGTGCCAAGAACCGAATCAACTATGCATGGTACTTAAATAATAGTTATCCTAGAAAATCTTATGAAGCATACAACATAAATCAAAACATTTTTGGTTCATTGAGAAATGAAGTAGAATGCTACAAATGATAAAAATGCAACAATTTTGGACACATAGCGAAGAACTGTTCCACCAAGGAAATCAAAGCAAAACATTAACAATCACATATCGGAACCACAAGAGATATGGAAAAGAAAGCAGAATCAATGTTCTCTTTCTCTACAATCCCAACACAGAAAAAGTGATTGGTATGTTGACAGTGGTTGTTCAAATCATTTGACGGTGACAAGAACATGTTTCTAACTCTGAATAAAGAAAGAGATGGATCAATTTCATTTGGAAATAATCATTCAGCTAAAATTATAGGTAGGTGCACAGATAATATTGGAAGCAAAGATGTCATGGAATAAGATGTTCTATTGGTCAAAGATATGAAACACGATCTGTTGAGTGTAAGTCAAATGTGTGATCAAGGACACACACTTTAGTTCGACTTAAAGAAATGTGAAATTAGGAAAGAATGATCGTGCAAATTAGTGGCGAAAGCGATAAGGAATCTTAACAACATATATGTTTTGAATGAAATTGGAAAATAAAGTTGTTTCTTAGGAAAGGAAAATGATAGTTGGCTCTGGCATAGAAGAATGGGTCACATGAAATTTAACAATCTTGTCAAAATCAGTAGAAATAAAGCATTAAAAGAAATTTCTGAAATTTCAAAGCCAAATGTTTCAATCTGAGACTCAACAGAATAGTGGAAAGAATCAATGTACAGATTGACGATACAAGTGTACGAAAGCCCAAAGAAGAAAACAAAGACTCAGCAAAGCAGGAAGGAGAAGAGTATTTGAAAGAAGAAGTAGAAGAAGATAAAGAGGAAAAAGAAGAAGAGTAGCTTGAAGCAGAGCAAGAGGACGATTGTGTTTGCATATTGAAGAAGGCACTATATGGACTCAAACAAGCCTGTAATTACTCCCATGCATACTAGTTGCAAATTAAGCAAAGATGATAATTCCAAGGGTGCATATCAGAGACTCTACAAATCGATGATTGGCAGTTTACTCTATGTGACAGCATTGAGATCGGATGTGATGCAAGCAGTTGGACATGTTGCAATATTTCAAGCAGCACTGAAGGAAACACATGTTATGGCAGTAAAGAGAATATTCAGATATATTAAAGCAACATAAGACTATGGATTATGGTATCCAAAATAGAATGGTCTATCTCTATTTTCATACATAATGTAGAATGGGCAGGAAGTGTTGATGATAGAAGAAGTACAAGTGGAGTAGCCTTCTAATTGGGTGATTGTTTGGTATCCTAGTTGAGAAAGAAACAACTTTCAATATCGTTGTCCACACCAGAAGTAGAGTACATTGCAACAACAACATGTTGTACACAGGGTCTCTGGATGAAGCAAACTTTGCAGTACATAAAGGTGGACTATGACGAGCCTATTTTTATATTATGTCATAATAACAGTGCTATAGGTATCTTTAAGAATCCAATGATGCATTCCAAGATGAAACACATTCCGATCAAGTTTCACTTTCTACGGGAACAAGTTGTAGAGAAGAACATGAAGGTAGAGTATGTTGGGACAAAAGAACAAATTGCAAATATCTTCACCAAACGTCTTCTGAGGGAGACATTTGATTATTTTCGACAGAAACTAGGAGTAGTTTCATCCCCACAATGATCTACATGGAAGTTGTCACAGTAATATACGAATAGAGCAACAGTAATCATGAAAGAATTGAATTCTTTTTTAATGCATTTATCATAGATTTACATGAAGAAGCACCATGACGAGAAACATTAGTAGAGATCAGAGGCTTACAGACAAGGAGAGTAGCCCTAAGGAGAAGTCATCATTTTCCATTGATGTCAAAGGGGAAGAGAAAAATAGAGGCATGGAAACAAAGAGAAGAGGCATGAAGACATGGTGAGCCAACATGAGCATGAGATGTGGTGTGTCTAAGTGTTTCCATCAATGCCAAAGGGGGATATTGTTGAAAGATTGGTTGTCATTGAATTGTTGAAAGATTGGTTGTCATTGATGTCAACCCTTGAACAAGAGGTTAACAAGTTGCATGTCAAGGTAAAGTAGCTATAAATAGAAGTTAACAAGTTGCATGTCAGTTGCATGTTAAAGTAATTGTAAATAGAAGTTAACAAGTTGCATATCAGTTGCGTGTCATCATGATTTGCATGTCAATTGCATGTCATCATGAGATCCTCATTAAAACACGGAGAAGAGTCAATTGGAAAATCACTTCTGTGAATACTAATTGGAAGATATGAGGCAGTGAGTCGAAGTCAGTGAAGTCCAGTGAAGGAAGAAGTTTGTAGGAGTCGATCGTACAGAGAAAAAGTTAGAGATCCAAGTTCTTTGGGTAAATCCGCGGGTTTCTGGAGGAAAAGTGCAGACATCTGCGGGATGCAGTGAGAAAAAGAAGGTACATCCATAAGCAGATAATGTATGGGTCATGGACCTATGAGGGAAAACTGTTGAAGATCAGGGATCTAAAACTTAGGTCAGTTGCATGTTGAAGGTATGTATTCCTATGTGTGTTAAGGTGTGTATTCTGAAAAAATTGGGAACAAATATGTCTTAATGATTCATAATCATTTGATTTGGAGAACTCTCTTGTGGATCTTGGTATGAGATATGTGTGGTTGCAGTCTTGATGAGATATCGGAATCAATAGTAAAAAAAGAAGCATCATAAACAACACCAACAACGGGTTATTGGTTACAACGACATAGGTAGTGACAGATTGGTCTACATTTATATTTCAGGGTGGTTGGATGGGGAAAGTAAAGGGGGTTGTATCCTCCTTCCGGTTGGAGCCGGTAAATTAGGGAGTTGGACCTTCCTTCAGGTTGCAGCTTGTAAATAGGGGGTTGGAGCCTCCTTCTATTTGTAACTGGAGAAATAGGAAGTTTGTGCTTCCAATTAATGTACTCTTTGATAAATAAGAAAATCATTTTGTGGTTTTCTCCCGCATTGGGTTTCCACGTAAAATTCGGGTGTATTGTGTTTATGTGGTGTTTATGCATTGAATAATGGTGTTGATGATATATTGAATGCTATTGGAGGTTTTATATTGTGATTAAAAGTACTATTTGTGCTCATATTGTTTCACCCCTCCTCTCAGTATTCCAACAGAAGTTTAAGGGTTTGGATGATTAGGGATTGATCTCCAATGAATGGATTATGTTGGGGTTGTAGATAAAACTTTCACATGCAATAATGCCTTCACCCTCTTATTATTTTTTCGTGTTTCAATCGTAAACATTGAAATCATAGTCATATTTTCCATTGAGATGATCGAATTCTATGTTTTAAGTGGCTCAAAATTTATCCTCTAGATGTATGGCGTTGATGTGAGTTGAAGTGACTCATATGTCATTCCTGATATTCTCATTCTACATGGAGAAATGAGATTTATTGTTTATTAAACTTTTCTTTTATGCAAACAACTCTTATCAATAAAATTCTTATTAGTTTGTTCGCTTAATTCAAATGGTATTTACATGAATGCACATGAATTTATTTCCACTTAATTTTAGATTCATTCTCTTAGTATTTAAAGTGATATTTCAAATACTTGATCTTACAATATTCATGGGAAACGCTTGCCCCATCATAATTCTTCTCAAATATGAATTTTGATGCATGTTTGTGAATGAATGACTCTGTATCCCAATAATCAGACACTTGTTGTGATTATTCAAAAAATAAATTCCATTTTATTTATGTTATGTATATTAAGAGATTAAATGAAGATTTAAAGGAAGAATGCCTAACTAAAATTGAAATTAGGGATACTACCTTGCAGCTATAAAAGCACCAACCTTGAAGTGAGAAAGATGATTGACAAGGTGATTATCACTATTATTTCTAAAGTTTCCCTAGGGTTGCTCCAAACAGAGTCAGAGATTGGCATCATTGAAGAGCACATTTGGGAGACAAGTAGCTTATTTGGATCTAATAAATCTATCTAACTCATTTGGGTAACTCCCTCATTAAAAAGATTGATTTTTGGCCATGTAAATTGATTGGAACGTTGATTGTTGAGGAGCCTCGTTTGAGTTCTCAAACATCCCTAATATATTAATGTGCACTCTTTAAGGAGTTTACTTGGTCAATTTTCCATTTTTCTTGTGTGGCTTAAGTCACTGCTTTATCTATATATATTGTGTTTATGACTCATGCTTCACACTTCCATGGAGAATAAAAGCCTACTTTCTTTGGTTCCACTTATGGTTTGGCATGAATCCCCATGGTTTAGATGGTCAAAACCCACAAGTTAATTATTGCAGAGAAAATAACACTCCATTAGATGGTGTAATGACTAGATATGCATGTTAAGAATTATTTATTTATTTCACTCCTTTATTCATTATTAATGATCCCTATTCTCTCCTTATTACTACTAAAATTATGTTATATTTCTAGCTTACTTGTGGTCTAGCAATATCCTTCCATCTTCCACTCTCTTGGGATTGTTTGGATTTATTATCTGGACCATCGATCCTCCACCTATTGGAGGCATTTATAGTTGGTACTTTCCTCTTCATTGGCTTGGGTCTCCCTTTGTTGAATGGTTAGGTTGCATCTTGTTGTTTTTTTAGCTCGGTACCTAGTCACACTTCAATCAACATGGATCCCCACCTCAAATGAATATTTTCTTAGTATTGTGAGTGAATATGTGACTTTATTTTACTGAGGGAACTTGGGTCATACACACTTATACTTTTTTGTGTGTGTGTGTTTATTTTCATTGTTTCAAAAGTAGTTATCCTTACTCATTTCCACAATGGGAAGTGCAACACCACAATGTAGATTATAATTCTAACCCTTCTTTTTTTCCTACTGTGTGTTCCTCTTCTCTGGAAATGAGTTTTAGTTTGGATTAGATGGTCTCACACATATCTAAGTCTTTTCACCTACCTCGGAGCACAACAAACCATGGGACCATTCTCAAATTATTTTCCAACCAAAGAAATTGGGCAATGAATCTAATATTCATTGTCTAGAAATTTTATTAAGTTTAAAAGAGGGTTAGCTAGAATACGTATTCTCCCATTTTCAATTTTGTCACTTCTTTTCATTAGCACACGTAAATTAAAAGATGTGAATAAACCAATATTACTTCTTTTAATTTTATTTTCTTTGCTAATTAACCTATTTTTATTGTAAATCAACCTAATAAACTCTCATATAAACTCTAATTTTCCAATTTTAGGTCTTTGAAATAACTAATATTTTAATAAACTTAAGGGTCTACCCTCCTACTTCTTCTTTGACCTTCTTCTATCTCCCAATTTTCTCTCAAGAATTGNAATCAACCTAATAAACTCTCATATAAACTCTAATTTTCCAATTTTAGGTCTTTGAAATAACTAATATTTTAATAAACTTAAGGGTCTACCCTCCTACTTCTTCTTTGACCTTCTTCTATCTCCCAATTTTCTCTCAAGAATTGAGTGGCAACTCCAAACGCTTCCAAGCTAGGGAGCTTGGGCTCCTTTAGGTAGTGTGGTACCTCACTATAACTATCATGCTACTTTTTGATAACTCCACTATATATTTCCTATTAACCCTTACCTTTCTCAATTGAAGTATTACCTTTCCTTTAGTTTTTTATATTTCTTTCTCCTCTCTATGATTTAGTGTCACCTACATTTTGGTAACTCCACAAGGGAGTTTCCATCAACCCTTTCATTTCTCAATTAAAGTATATCCTCACCCATATGTTTCTTTTTCTTCTCAATCCATTGTGAGAGATACAATCTCATTATCCTCCCCTTTTCCTTCTTATCCATGGAGGCTCCTTACCCTAGCCCCCTCTATCTTGGCCCTAATTGAGTTAACTACCCTCAAACATGCCAAATCTAAACCAGTATAACATCATTTGTAACCAAAAATTTTCAACCAATATAAAGTATTTTTACATAAATAATGTAAATGGTTTATCCAAGCCAAATATAGCACAAATTATTATTTTTAACTTTCTTCCAAACAAGGTTGTCACTATAAACCCAACAAATATTCAAGGGATTCACCCTAAAAATGTATTCCATCCAACCATCTCATCCCCACAAGCTCTAATAGTACATCAAGTACCTCTTCAAATCATGAACCCTAGTCATGGAAACTTACACACTTTCCTAAATATGAACTTAGCAACCATGGGGGGACTTCCAACCCCTCTTTTCAACACGATCACCCAAAATGATGGTCCTAGCCAAGATTATCATGCAACTTTACCTTAAACTTTAAATAATAACATTCAACCTTTGAACCTTCCTCAAGTCACCAATGAAAACACAACATGCAGGTCATGTAAAAAAACTCATGCCCTATGTGAGAAAACTATGCAAGCATTTCAATCAACTTCACAACAACCTAGAAGGTAACCTTGTAAGATCTTTCCCCCTCTTAAACATTTAAAAAGTTGTCCTATCCAAACTCAAATGAAACCAAGATTGAAACCTCAACCAATTTCATTGAAGTTGAACCCACTAACCAACTTGTGCTACAAAGAAACACCAGTTAATGGAGGCTTTAGCATAGGTTTTTATTGTTACATGATTGGAGAAAATTACCAAAAATCCTTTGCAAAAACTTCTACTAACAAAAGTGGAGTTTTTTTCATAGGTTTTAATAGAAATTTATTATAACTAAAAAAATCTTGATGGTTGGAGGTTTTAGTGGAAGTTTTTCAATGTTGCACATCTTACACTATGGCACACTCGTGTACCACTATTTATGAATCACCAATGTGTATTACATTATAAAGCACCCAGTGCACTATATTGTTAAGCATCAGTGTAGTATATCTCATTGGGCACCACAAAATGTTGATACTAATGGTAACAATAATATTAATAGGAACTACCATGATATCATTGAAGATAACAATGGTAATGTCGTAATAAGGAGCACCAATGTGCTTCATATACTTATGAGCCTTAGTTTAAAAGGTATTGTTTTTATGTTTTAAATAAGGAGCACCAATGTGCTTCATATACTTATGAGCCTTAGTTTAAAAGGTATTGTTTTTATGTTTTTTACAAAAACTGGCAGATATTATATTGATAAAAAAAAATGGGCAACCAAAACTAGCACTAGTTTAAAAGGTATTGTTTTTATTTTTTTACAAAAACTGGGAGATATTATATTGATAAAAAAATGGGCATCCAAAACTCACAGAATATCTCAAGCGTTTCTACTCCCGATATATGTATTCAGTCTGTGCTTCAGTAGCTTTCATAACATTACAAAAATTGCAGGTAACTATTCTATAGAAGATACCTAGAATGCATATATATTTAAAAAACATCAGATACCCAGCAGGGGATTGACTGTAGGATCAGGTTTTACCATTTCGTTGTCTTGTGCAGGCATATTCAGATCTAGAGGAGGCTAAGCAACCATTGGAGAGGAACCGTTGATGGAAGGAAAATCCACGAGGTCTGGTGGAGCTGGTGTTATCTACATCTGCAAACTTTTAACCTGTGTCCTGATATCATACACCTCATCATGTTGTTGATGAATAGTCGCCATGTGTTGTATGAAACCCGAGAAGACAGATTCTAGTGAGCAATTTGAAGTTGTTGAAGTTCCTGCCCTAGGGTGTTCAGGGGGTCCTCCGGGGCCTGCTACTATCTTCTTCTGCAAGGAATTGGATTCAGAGAAGGATGACTAGAGGTATGGTGTTGGCTTGAGAGAATAATTACAGGGCCATGCTTACCCGAGCAAGAAAATCACTCACACCGAGTAACCAAGATTGGGTGCCTTACGAAGAAAATTGGACCAAGAAATTCAAATGCTCAGGATTTATTTCCCCAGCAGTGTGAATTGTTACTCTAGCGCTGCGAACAGGGCGTTGTGAACCCTCTGTTCCAGCGTTGTTGAAAACTCGTCTTCTACATTTTTTAAAAAATTAAACTTTTAAAGAGTGAATCTACACCCCTCTCAAACTTGAAATATGTGGTTGAGCAGTGGTTGAACTAGGTTTAAATATTTCATGTTGTTGATTGATATTTGTATTGATGAAAAAACTATGTTTTAACAAAGAGTTCACTTTCACCTCCCTTTATTTATAATTCTCGGTTGCTATCCCTTATTGTTCATGTTGAAAGAGTGTCTTCTATTATACCTCATGTGTATAGAACCAGGTGTATAAATCCTTGTACAAGACCAACCNATGTTTTAACAAAGAGTTCACTTTCACCTCCCTTTATTTATAATTCTCGGTTGCTATCCCTTATTGTTCATGTTGAAAGAGTGTCTTCTATTATACCTCATGTGTATAGAACCAGGTGTATAAATCCTTGTACAAGACCAACCTATTGAAAATAGTTTTATTATCAAACCCTAATTTCTTGTTTTCCCAGCTTTCACACATCTAGTTGTCATTAATACTCACAGAAAAACATTCTACCAACAACAGTTATGGATAGTCAACAACATAAGAAAAATCACAAGGGAGGGGAGATTGTAAAGACAGAGCCCTATGACATGAAACTCCTTGACTCTGAGCCTTTGATCAGGGAATCCTTTCAGAGGGTAGGTTGCATCAATTTTTGTCAAAAGATGCAAAAGGGGCATCAAGAGGTAGCCAAAGAATTTGCACTCAACTTCAATGGGACCAAAACGAAGGTGGGAATGTTAGAATTTGAAATTTCATAACTGTCCATCTCTGTTGCAACATAGATATCCAATGCTGGAGAAAATTGGTTCAAGGCAATGTCATTAAATGCTTCCTTCTCCAAAGAATTCCTTAAGCCAGAGTGTCAGGGAGACAACTTGTCCAAAGGGGTACCTAGAAGACACATGCTTCAAGGTTTTGATAAGATTTTGAAATTTATACAAAGGTTTTTCACCTGTGAGGGTAGATTTAACATGGTATACCAATACCACATCAAGCTACTATTACACTTCACAGGGAAACAAACAATGAACCTCCCTTTTTACCTCTTTAGAAGAATTGGTAAGAAGGTTGATAGAGTTCAAGCCGAATCTAAGCAAGTAGACACTAGTGTCTTTCACTCTGGCCTTATTAAAATATTGGTGATGGAAGAGTTGAGAAAGACAAACACTAATTGGGAAACATTTATCACTTCATCACAGTTTCAGCTAAATGTTTCCCCCACTCCACAGTCCAAGATTCGAAGTCCTACTCATTTGGAGAGGATTGTGTGTTCAGAGGTTAGCAAGGAGAGAAGGGGTGTTATAATTGATATAGATGACATAGCCACAAATGAAACAGAAGCAGGAGGGCCTTCACAATATTCACACAGAGAAGCTTCACACATGGAAGATCCCATTCCTATGGAGGCTCCTTCAAGCAAATCCACAGATATGAGAGGAAGAAAGTGTGTGTTTCCTTCACCCATTGTTGCAGACAAGGTTAAGCCTAGGAGGCCTTTTACTAGAGCAGCAGCCAAGAAAAATTTCTATGTGAAGGATGATGCAGCAGATATTTCAACCCAAAGGAAAGGTAAATCCAAATCTCTTGAGAAGCCCATTGAAATTATTGATATCACTACTCCTCAACATGAAAGTAATCCCTCTTTCAAGAGGCTCAAGAGATAAATTAAAGAAGCAAGGGCTGAGGCTGATAAACTAAAGAAAGAATACTTAGATTCAAGGAAGAAGCTCAAGGGAGTTATGGGCATGTACCATGATACAATTGATAAGGCAAGATTTTTAGCCAAAAGATTGTTGCCCCTCCATAAGCAGCTTAGAAATCTCTACAGACAAAACATATCTCATCAAGCCCAAATTAGAAAGTTAAAGGAAGAACTAAAGCCTTTTAAAGAAGAGTTGGTCAAGAGAAATCTGGACATGTTGGCTAAGGTTGCTACCAAGAGAAGCTCCAGAGTTAAAATAATGAAGATGTTGAACCTCCATAACCAGTAGCAGTTTTGGTCAAGTTTCATGTTTTATGCATTTTCACAACTTTTTGAGGATGCTTATGTTTTGTAAACCATGATTATCTATTTGGATGTTTTCTTCTAGTCATGTACCAAGATTATGAAGTTGTTATAGCATTTTGGGACACTTGAGACAATTTTGGGATGTTTTAAGCCTTTGTAAAATAAAACAAGCTACTACAGGAAATTTTGCAATGCCTGGCGCTGCGAACTGGTTGTTTCAGACAGGCACTGCGAACTCATGTTTTGGAGTTTTTGGAGGGAGTAACAAATGCCAGATGTCAAGACAGATGCGTACCAGTTTTCTGAAGATCAGTTGCAAGCTGGGAGGCCACCTGCCAAAGGAAAATGCACTCAAATGGACACATCATCAATCGTAAAGAAGATGTTGCAAATGTTGCCAACATCATCCTGCAGTATAGCATTATGTTTTCTTTTTGTTGTATAGTTGTAGCCATGCCACCTTTAGGCATAGGAATCCTATGAAGGATTTTTTATTCGAATTGCAAAGTTGTCAATGACAGTCTAGGCTATAAGATAAGCATTGTAAGACTAAAAAGGGGTTCGAATGGTGTGAGAGAGGACTCATATTTTTTTGATATTGTCTATGTAGCAGAGCATACCTCCTATTGTATGTACCATACGTAAGACACTTTGGATAATGGAAAACAGTGTTGTTTCTTATCATCTTGTTGCTATCTAATTCTGATTGCAGTCCATTGAATGATTCATTTGGATAAATTGTATCTTTGTTGCAATGGAGGATCTGTTCTGATATTGTTTATAATTATATCAGAGTTTTCTCTTTGATTATGAGAAGTTCTTATTTCAGAGGATTTTTCTTCATATGTGTGTCAATACTACCTGATGTAAATGATAGGCATATTACATTTTTCTTATCAAGACTTCCACCTACTCACCTTATTTCTTAAATCCTTATCCAAAAGTTATTCAAAGCCTTATTTGTTGGTGTATATTGTATGGAGTGAGTTGTGATTGACATTCATTTCTGAGTTTTTCATCCATTTGCCACCTTATCATAAACACTTATCTTTAATATTCTAATGGGTACTAGGCTTGCACTTACAGCAGTCTAAGTGTGACTTCTAGTGCTAACAAAGAGCATATTGTTCCACTTGATTATCAGTGGTGTATCCTAAACTCCAAGTGAAGCTTATCTCAGTATTCCCCCTAAAGTTAAGAATGAACCTTCTTGCACCTACCGCCCGGAGTTTAAAATGCATTGTTACACATTCATAGAGTTGATGTTTATATATATATATATATATATATATATGCACCTACCGCCCGGAGTTTAAAATGCATTGTTACACATTCATAGAGTTGATGTTTATATATATATATAACACTTGTGCTCTAATACATACAAAGAGAACATGTACATACATACACATAAGGATCACCAACCCATCCTATAATATTGTGCATATAATTGGTGCTTGCTTATATTTTGAACATGAATTGGTCATACAAATTATCTAAACACAGGGGTGAGTACAAAACACTTAAGCACATCAATTTGTATGAATGAATAAAACGTAGCTATATGTTTTGATGCCAAAATTCCTCACATGCTATTTATTTTTATTTGGTATGCAAATGCAACTTCTTGTTTCTTGTTTTTTAATAAAATTTCAATTATTGATATAAAAAATCAAATATTTTTTAATAACATTTTTTTAATATTTTAATTAATTTGTTGAGATAATGTATTGTATCATTTAAAGAATATATCCATTAATTACACATATGTTCATTGTAATATATATATATATATAGAGAGAGAGAGAGAGAGAGAGAGAGAGAGAGATAACATTTACAACTACATACATTGCAATAGAATAAGAAACATATTGTATTATATAGGGAAAATGAGCCCTTCATGATACAAAGTGGAACAACATAAAGATCTGCAATATTTAGAATAAAAAATTGTTACAAATTTTGGTAACCCATCATCATACCTAATAAGACAAAACAAAATTCCTTGTTAACAAAATGTTTGATTTTTACCCAAAAACATTCCAAAATATAAAACTCGTAACATTCAATTATGTTGATCATTATTAATCCCTCAAGTTATTGTTAGTGCTTGAGTTGCTTCCGTTATTCATTTCTTTATCTCTTACATAGATGTTTTACTAGTGTTATTTGCAATGTTTTGTTGATTAGCTTGATTTTGTCCAACCTCTCTATCTTCCATCTATAAACATAGAAATAAGTGTAATGAATATCTACATTTATAGTATAAGATACATAATTGTGGGAATAGATAAGCTTACAATAATAATAAGTTTTTCATAAACAATACACATTCTTTAGAAGTTGTGCATGATGTTGCCTTGAAACATATATTTGTCGAGCGGAAACATATCTTTGTTGAACTCCACTCTATACTTTGTTCTTGCAAGTTGTATAAATCATGACAACATTTAGATATAATTAAAATATTATTGTTATTACAATATTTATAGCATAGGGGATCATGTAAAACATCACAACTACTTACAATCTATTCAATTGACCGTTGATACTCCAACATATACTCACAACCCATCATTAATCTAATGTCGATCAAATATTTAGATGGCCCTTATTTGTACATCAACACCTTGCAGAATCCATTGACAATTGTAAATTAATAAAAATACAAAAATCACAACAAATATGAAATGTTATGTAAGGAAGAGACAAGTACTCCTCACACATTTTGTGATTGGCCCTTTTCTACCTTGTTTCCCCATCCTATGTGATGAATACTTTCCATTTCGTTTTATTTTATGTAAAAACAAAACATTTGAAAATGAGTATTTCATGCAATAAAACTCATTGAATGTGCATATCAAAAAGAGCAATGATTTGATGCACATTTTTGTTGGGATAGTTCTTCCTATGATTCAATTATCCCTAATACTCTTACCATCTCCTTGTACACTTTTTTGAACTTCCCTAACAACAGTTTTTGGATATCATCTTATTCGATGCCTATAATTTTCTCAATCTTCCCAAAAAACAACAAGGATAGTAAAAATCAATTAATATTTCTACGAGGTAAAAATAGCAAGATTATTAATTTGGTAATTTTTTGGACTAATACCTACAAATTAGAAAAATATGTTTAGCAATAACACTTTTTTAATGATTATTTGTTGTTATTATCTAATTTTTCTATTGCAAGTCTCACAAGTCTCATTGCCCACTACTCTAGAAACACTTGTAATTGAAACATAACATGGTTCTTGGATTCATTGGATTGATTTTTATAATATAAGTGAAATGAACATTTATATGTTTCTAATTTCCATGATATTCCTCTTAGTGTTATAAAATGTTTTCCCTATCATTAACTTGCAGCACTAATCCAAATGAATCGAGAACCAATTCATCACCATTTACATCATTTAAAAAAAAAATCTTCTTAGGAGGACCTTATATTTCCTCGTTGATGTTCCCTTCATGACATTCAACATCTTCTTAGGAGGACCTTATATTTCCTCTTTGATGTTCCCTTCATGACATTCAACATATGTGAAATCAAATGTTTGAAACATGTCAGCAATTATTAAGAAGTACTTTATTAATAAAAAGTCAAAGAAAAACTTTATGTTGATCACCTTTTGATCTGCCTTCCCCTATTTGCAACATTTTCATAAAACGTATATGCTCTTTTCCACTCAGGTTGTGAACAATCTTCTCAAGTTTTTTTTATGTTTTTTTATTTACATGGCACACATTAACCAATACACACCATTTAAACCCACAAACAATTCAAAATATATTACTTATATATTAAAAATTCAACTAATTTTCCTTATTCTTTTCTTGGAGGTACTTCCATCATAATCGTTGTAGTATTTTTTCCTTGATATTCTATCAGTTATCTTATATGAATAAAATACCTACATAATAAAATATGAAGATTATGAAATATTTTCTACAAAGTAAGTAAACAATTTCAACCTAGAACTACAACAAGTTTCTAAAACGTTTTTGGTTTTCGTAGTGATATTTTATACAACAAAGTGCATCGGTATGCATTATATTGTAATATGCGATGGTGAATTTATAGAGAGAGAGAGAGAGCACCATATAGAGTGATGCATAACTATATAAAATCCTTGCACTATGACTCTTGTAGGGTTTTGTACAAAACGTGTGCTCTATGGTGTCTATAGTGTATAATGTGCATCACAAAACATGAAAACATTTGAAAAAAGCATTGACAAGAATAGAGTTTGGAATCCAATGTATCGTGTGATCCCAATCCATTAAGATATTCTTCCTCTCAAAAACACCATTGAGGCCAGCAAAAACCTTAATCAACAAATACCCTCAGCTCGAAGAAAAAAAATGAATATCATTGTGAAAGGGTAAAGAAACTAAACCACCACTTGAGGGAAGCAATAACAAATCTAGGTTTGTAACCTTGAAGGTGATCCAAAACAAATCCAAAGCAAATGATGAATGGTTAATGAGACTCGGTACACATAATAGTGAATGAAAAATTTTGATTCTTGGAAAACAAGAAAGAATGATGCAAGCATTAAGAAATTAAAAGAAAAAAAGGCAAAAAATGAATGCAAAAAGATGATATAGGAGAGAAGAATGTTGGGAAATGGAAAATGAAAGGACAAGGATGCTTAAGCTTCCATCTAACCTATCATTCCATACATCCTCTTGGAAATTAACTCACAAAGGGTCTTTAACAAAGTGGAATAGGAGGCGAAGGAAAATATTGGCTATGCAAATTGCTAAATGGCCTAGAGAACCATGACCCTCCATTGTAACCCTACAATTGTCAAAAATAAAGACTAAGCATCACCTTTTGAAGATGGTTTTCCCATTTGGATTTCTAGGGTAACCTCTCTATGTCTATTATGAGTTTTTTAGTTTTTGTGTGATCAATGTGTGATGGAAATGAATGGACAAGGATGATTTCCCTTCCATATACCCCATTGATGCTTGTATCCTTTTGGAAATCGACTAAATGGCCCAGAGAGCCATCAGCCTACATTGTAACCCTACAATTGTCAAGAATAAAGGATAAGCATAGCCATTAGAAGTTGGTTTTCCTATTTAGGATTCCAAGGTAAAATCTATGAGTCTATTAGGAGTTATTTTATTGTTGTGTGATCTTTATGTGATGACATTGTGGTTCTTGACTGCATTCTAATGAATTGGTGTAAGAATTTTAGAATACATTAGATTAATTCTTCCTTGAAACCACTTCTTGTTGATTGTGTTAACAATTACAATGGCCATGAACCTCATACCACCTAATTAATTGTCTTCAATGAGATATGTAACTATAATAATAGAATTTTTTCACATATTCAACTGAATTTCCAATCCTAAATCTTTGCAATTAGAAATTTTCCTTGCTTCTTAGGTGATTGGACACTTGATAGGGTTGTATGCATTCACTTGGGTTATTTTTATTATCTCATCATTTTATATTGGTTACATATGAGTGGCTTAAATAGTTGAAGAAGTTTCCATGCTTCCTTATATTCCATCGACCCCGGTAGCACAAGAGTTTATCATCCAATGCATCATTTAATAAGATGTGGGGTTGACTTGGTACTCTTCAAATTTGAATTTATTATAAATCTACTCATGTGCTCCTCCATTCCATGGTATATCATCGTGGAACCTACAATGTGTGCACAGAGGAAGCATGGAGTGGTCTAACACAAAGTAAGAAGACGCCACATATTGGCATTTGTAATTATTTTCATATCTCTTCCTTTGCAACTCAAATCGTTCCCTTTTCTTTTGAACTATTGAGATGAGGGAAGGAAATCATTATGGTCTATATTTCAACCATTGTGGTCTATAATTCAAACATTGTGGTCTATAATTCAAACATTGTGGTCTCTAATTTCTCCCTTTTCAATTAACGTCGGTCCATAGTTGAATTTGTTTTCCAAGAAAAAAATTATTATATTTTTTATTTCAAGAGTGAAATCAAAATATACATCAATGAACCTTGAATCTCCTTTGATAAGTATTAATAGGTCCTCAATCATACCCTATAGCTACATATTACAATCCCCCAAGTATCACAACATTTATATTCAAAATTGTTCTTAGTGCATCATTTAACATTTTTTGAAAACATAGTTCCCCTAAGACTACTTTCATTAGCCTATCTCATCAATCATAAGATGGATAAATATAATTTCGGAAAGGCAATTTCACCCTTGAATTCTTGATAAACCAAAAGCCCTTCTTGCAAATTTAGAGTATACTTTGATAAAGTATCTACTTTTATATTGAATTCTATGAAGATGTGTGAGAAAGAGATAAAATCAAAATGAGATTTTACCTCTAGAANTTCAATTAACGTCGGTCCATAGTTGAATTTGTTTTCCAAGAAAAAAATTATTATATTTTTTATTTCAAGAGTGAAATCAAAATATACATCAATGAACCTTGAATCTCCTTTGATAAGTATTAATAGGTCCTCAATCATACCCTATAGCTACATATTACAATCCCCCAAGTATCACAACATTTATATTCAAAATTGTTCTTAGTGCATCATTTAACATTTTTTGAAAACATAGTTCCCCTAAGACTACTTTCATTAGCCTATCTCATCAATCATAAGATGGATAAATATAATTTCGGAAAGGCAATTTCACCCTTGAATTCTTGATAAACCAAAAGCCCTTCTTGCAAATTTAGAGTATACTTTGATAAAGTATCTACTTTTATATTGAATTCTATGAAGATGTGTGAGAAAGAGATAAAATCAAAATGAGATTTTACCTCTAGAACTTTGTTCATATTAGGACCTGGGACCAGGTTGACGATTTGAAACTTTCCGTTACACTAATCCATCAAAAAATTGAAATCTCCTAGCACCTGCAAATCTATTAATCCTTGATCAAAAACAAATTTTATTAGAACCCATAGTGAAAAGAATTATTATGTTTTGTTTTCATCATTCCCAACATCATATTTGAGTGTAAAATAATGATTATTTAGAAAAAGAAGATTCCCAACACCACACAAACATGGTGTTCCTTGGCAAGCTCTATTAGAGAATCCCCAATCTTTTGTGAAATGTATGATTGGTTATTTAAGGATCCTAGTTTCCTTTTGTGTAGGATATTTCCATAATACTCCCTCGATAAATAATTGTGTTTCTACAAATCCATAGTCCCTATATTACATAGAAAGGTAGATAATCATGAGTCTTAAATGAGGGATCTATCCTTTAGAATATAAAAAACTCCAAGAGAGAGTTCTTACTCCACTTATTGGCACCTACCATTTGAATAAATTAATTCTAGACCGATCTAGAGAAGGAACGAAAAAACAAAAATATGTTCAATAAATTCACCTTATATCTTGCAAAGAATGCAATGATTAGGTTCATTCAAATTTATTTTTTTACCAATATCCCAAGTCACAACCTTGTTGGATAGATCAAGCCATGTGAAAATTCTAACTTTGAGTGGACAAGATAGCTTCCAAATCCACTTCCACAACTATAGCCTATCCTTGGTTAGGTATTGGACTATAATGGCTTCATATCCTAATTTAGTAGTAAAAACTATTGCAATTTTGTTCCAGGTCCATTTAAGTTCATCCTCTTGATCTTATATAAAATATGTGCTATGATTTAATAGTGAAATACAATTTGACAATGTTGTTGTGAAGTTACCATGCAAATTTAAAGCATTGGTTTTCATCCAAGACTAAAACTAATCCCCTGGGGCACCAATGATAGATACATCTACTAGCTTTGTTAAATATTGTGCGTGTAGTTCTACTTGTATCTCTCTTGATATTCTAAAATTTTCACTACATCCAACCCATATATATTCCCCTAATATGAGCCTATCACCTCTCCAATTTTCTAGGCCACCCATTTTCCTACAATTGGATAGGCTCTCACCAACGCCTTCCAAACAACAAAGGATCCCTTAATAGATTTTCTCTCTAATCTTATCCACTCCTTCGAATAGATGAATTTGATGTATTTAGTCCTTGTGACATTCCCCCATAAGTCTTCATTGAAAAATAATCTTTGCGTGTTTTTTGCAACCAAATCCTAACTGAAAACATAATCTTCAAGCCCTGACATATTTCCCCTTTTAGCCTTACCAATATCGAACACTTAACAAGAGGAATGCCTTTCATTTGCTTCTTCCTTGTCCAAAGAAAACTGAAGCATTTTTTCCTAATCTTCTCAAGGATTCCTTTATGGACATGTGTCATATATAACAAGAAAACTAAGATGTTTTCCAATACTGACTTAATAGGTATTAGTCTTCCTCCATGAAATAAGCATTTGTGACACCAATAGGAGATCCTTTCCTGATTTTTTTTAATTAACCACACCCAATCATCATACCTATAAGCATTATGTTTTATATTAAACCCTATGTAATTCACTCCCTAATCAATAGGGATTGAAGAGAGGAGAGGGGGGGGATTGTTGGAAAGTTCGTTGCCATTGATGTCAACCCTAAGAGAAGCCCTAGAATCCACTAGAAGTAATGGGTGATGTCAAATGTAGAAGAAGTATAGAAGCATCTAGAAGTGATGGGTGTATTTGAAGAAGTCTCCAAACTGCCCCCCTTATGGCATAGCTTTAAGCATAGCCCTCACAGGAAGACGCTTTGAATAATTCTACAAGAAGCCCTAGAAATATGGAAAAGTGGTTAAGAAGCCCAGAAGGTGTGGTCATGGTAAGATTCTTTGAAGAATTCTACAATAATCCTTAGAAATATGGCTAAGTAGTTAAGAAGCCCCAACGTTTACAAGAAGCCCTAGAAATATAGCTAAGTGGTTAGGAAGCCTCGAAGGTGTGGTCATGAAGCCCAAAGTTGATTAGATAAAAAAGAGTATGAAGGATATTATAATTGCATACAAAATCTCTATATATTAATGTCCCTTGTCATTCCATTTCCAATGGTAGGTGGCATGCCATGTGGTTCCTCATGGTTGATAATTTATTCCCTCTTAAAGATGAAAGCCTTGAAGTATGGTCAAATAAGTTACAAGTAGACCCTAAAGTCAAGTAAATGAGGTACTTGGAAAAGTATAAATACACATTAAGGACATCTCATATTCATCATTCAATATTTTTATCTCTTAGGACAAGTTTAGCAACGAATTTCACAGGGAAGATGAAGTGAAGAAGGGTGAAATTTTAAGGGAAGATGAAGTCTTGTGATGATGTGTTCTAAGGTATGTTTTTTAAAGGTCATATTACCATTTTCACTATAAATTTTTTGATAGCATTATTAAGATAGTGAAACGTGGAGGCTATTGATAAGACATAACAAGGTACCTATGGAATGAATTTCAGCTTCTGGGTCATTGTACTTTTGGAGATACACTCAGTGAAAGATAGGTTTTTTTACTAGTCCTATAACTAGTATCATCATCACTACACTCGCAGAGAAAAAAGGGGGAACCAGGAGATTGGACAGAGATGCAGAATATTTCTCAGCATTCATTAACACAATGAAGCTTGTGGACATCAAGACTAGCAACGGTCAGTTCACCTGGAACAACAAACGACTAGGTCACCACCAAATAGCTACAAGGCTAGATAGATTCTTGGTGTCGGAATCAATCATGTTGCAGGGACTAATTTTGGACTGCATCATCCTCCCATGGTGGGGATCAGATCACTGGCCAGTTCAAATGGAAGCAAATTTTCAAACCACACCAAAGAACAAACCATTTAGATTTGAGAAGTTCTGGATCGACCATCCCACCTTCAAGGAGAACATCAACCAATGGTGGTGGGAGGAACTTTCAGACCAAGGGACAAGGATGTTCAAACTTCACAAAAAAATCAAATACATCATACAAAAACTCAAGGAGTGGAACAAGGAATTCTTTGGAAATATAAAACAGGGGAAAAAGAGCATCGAGGACAGAATGAGGAAACTATAGGAACAGTGCATCGAAGAGGGATACATGAAGGATCGAAAAAAAAAAAAAAATCCATTTGACCCGGGAATGGGAAGCGAGATGCCTGCAGGAAGAAACCCTGTGGTGTCAAAAGTCTAGAATAAGGTGTTTAAAGGAAGGGGAGAGGAATACCAAGTTTTTTCATAGAACAACTATTGCAAGAAGATCCCACAATAAAATCTTGAAGATTAGGGATCAAGACGGGATTGAAAGAGAATCCCACCAGGAAATTGAGAATACACTGGTCAACCACTTCCAGGGGATAGCCTAGAAACCAAACCAATATAGATTGGAGGCCATACAAAGAATAATTCAGCACATCCCCAAGCTGGTCGTAGAGGAGAAAAATGTTGGCTTAAGAAAACCCATTTCCAAGGAAGAAATTGACCAAGTGGTCCAGGAGATGCCCAACGGAAAGGCCCCAGGCCCGGATGGTTTCACAATGGAATTTTTCAAATCCTGTTGGGAAGTGGTTAAGCATGATATTTATGAGGTGTTGGAGAACTCCAGAAGATCGGCATCCATCATGAAAGATTTAAATGCCACAATGATCACTCTAATCCCGAAATAAAATGAAGCTAGAACCCCAGATCGCTATAGGCCTATAGATTTATGCAATGTAGTTTACAAGATAATATCCAAAGTCATGGAAAATAGAATGAAGCCACTACTTCCCACACTGATTGCATAGGAACAGACGGGTTTTGTGGAAGGTGGACAAATCCTGGACAATATCGTCCAAGCTCATGAGATCATTCACACGCTGAAAAACCAAAGGAGAGGGGGGATGATAATCCAACTTGATCTGGCAAAGGCTTACGACAAAATAAGTTGGCACTACATGGCTAAGACTCTGGAAGATTTTGGGTTTGACTAGCACTAGATCAACTGGATAGTCACTCTAGTCTCATCGACAAGCTACTCGTTACTAATCAATGGAACCCCGGCCAAACCTTTATGTCCATCCAGAGACATAAGACAAGGGGACCCATTGTCCCCCTTCCTGTTCATTCTAATGATGGAAGGGTTAAGCAGAAGTATAAAATGTGCAACTACAATTGGGTAAATAAAAGGTATCAAACCTTATGAAAATTGTCCAGCCTCCACACACCAACTGTTCATTGATGATACCCTACTCCATGGCACACCCACGGTAAAGGAAGCAAAGTCTTTCAAAATAGTATTAGAAGACTTCGAGGAAGCCTCGGGGGCATAAATCAACCACTCCAAATCCATGATATATTTCTTCAACACTAATCCAGCAATTCAGCGCAACATGGCCAGCATTCTGGGGTTTGAATGCAAAACGCTCCCAACGAAATACTTGGGAATCCCCCTAACAAACAAAGCCTGCACCAAGGCTGCATGGAAGGAATTATCAGCAAACTACAGGAGAGGATAAAAAAATGGACATATAGAGCCCTAAACCTGGTCGTAAGGCTTACCCTCACCAAAACGGTTCTTCAAGCAATCCCGGTGTATATGATTTCATTGTTCCCAACCCCCAAAGGAATTCTACAAAAGATAAGAGCCATCCAGCGAGACTTCCTATGGCATGGCATAGAACAAAAAATAAATGGGCCATGGTGGCTTGGGATAAGGTTTGCAGACCAAAAATCAAAGGCAACCTGGGGTTACAAGACCCACAGGTAACCAACGAAGCCTACAGGGCAAATCTCTAGTGGAGATGGGTAAAAGACAATTCGGTACCATGGACAAACCTTTGGAATCCCAAGTATGCCCTGAACATAAGCAACCATGAGTGAATTTGGTTCATGGGCGCAAGGGAGGGATCAACCACTTGGAATCTTTCCTGGTGCAACAAGCACTGGATCAAGAAACACAGCTTCTAGGAAGTCATAAATGGTAGAACATCAAGGTTTCGGGAGGATGCATGGAAATTGGAACCCAGAATGGAAAATATGGACAGAGAGGAGCTTCAACAAGAAATGATTGGGCAAGGAAAAACAAAAATCCATCATTACTGGAAGCAAAAGGAAGGCAGTGCCAGGTGGCGGATCTAGGACAAAATTAAGCCACAAAATAGAGCTCGGACCGAAACAATCACGAAAGAGGTGGAGGAAGAATTGGGAAAAAGGAAAATTAGGGTCTCGGAAGAAGAGGACCAATTGAGGTGGGGCAGGAAAAATGGGGGTGAATTCAACTTAAAATAAGAACGGTATTACATCATGGGTCAGGACCAATAAAATATGGAGCAACAGTGGGAAAAAATTTGGAAAAGCCCCCAATGGCCAAAAATCAAAATGTTCAAATGGATTTTTCTACACAACCGAATTCTAACTTGGGAGAACCTCGTGAAAAGAGGTTTCATAGGGCCCTCTCTATGACATCTCTGCCAAGACAAGGAGGTAACAACTAACCACCTCCTCTACGAATGCAGTTATATAGCAGAGATTTGGGATTGGGCAGCAAGCATCTTTCGCCAATCGAATAGGAACTGGGGGGACATCAGCACAACCATCAACAACTAGAATGAGGGTTACAGTGAAAATGAAATGGTGAACCTCTATTGGACTCTAACGTCGTGGATTATCATCTGGGCAATCTGGAAGGAACAAAACAAGCACATCTTCAGGAATGAAAGCATATCGGCAGAGAGGATAAAGGAGACAATGGTCTCTCAAATAAGAGAAAGGTTGCAGAGTCGCAACTGTAGTATGGAGAAAGAGAAACTCACAGACCAAGACTCTTGAATCTTGGACCTTTTCCAACTAAAAAATTGATGCAACAACCTAACTATAGGGCGCAACCCGCAACTCCAGATAGGAGCCTGCAACTAGACTCCCCCCCCCCCATCAGGGTTCCTCAAAATGAACTTTGATGGGGTGGCAAAAGGAAATCCAGGAGTGGCAGGGGTAGGTGGCATGATCAGAGACAGTGGTGGCAACATCATCTGATTGTACGTTGGGAGCATGGGGAACTCAACCAACAACATGACAGAATTTGGATCTCTAGAACTTGGCCTCGAAATCCTATGTCGCGAAAGGATGAAAAACATCATCGTGGAAGGTGACTCCACCCTGGTTATCAACACAGCAAAAAGACTCCAAAATGGCACCAGAGTGGGAAAGGTTCAGTGCCACTGGCGCCTATCACACTCCCTCCAGAAAATCCAGGAACATCTAAGAACTCTGAACACAATGGAGTTGTGTTGGGTACACAGGGCAATGAATGCATTAGCGGACAGGCTCGCCAATGAGGGGTTCAGAAAGGAAGGCCCAGAACTAGACAACACCTGGATCGGTATTCCAGATGGGCAACTTAGAGAAACTGCGACCACCTTGCGGAAAAAGATCATGAAGGCAGGTTAATCTTGGAAGGTCACATCAAGGAGGATATCACAAGGCCCCGCGGAAGGTACATGGGCCCTAGGCGGGATAGGATGGCCCAATACTCTGACACTAATCATCATGCCAGATTATAATAAGCAGCAGATGAATGAACAGAAGCAAGGCCAGTATGCCAGTAAGAGGCATGGGGAAAGCATGAGTGAAAGGCCAGGAAACAAGTCGCATGCAACAAATGATGTAAGGCATGTGGGGCAGATGATAACCCGGATAGGCCCACCTGGACAGGTACATGTACGAAGAGCATCACAATCGGATCACAAGTGAGCAAGGGCAGTAACCGCACAGGGACAAAGGACGACCCATCATGACCATCTGAGCCTTAACAGGGAAATTTATGGAAGCGCACATCACTGTGAGAAAACCAAGATTGAAAGGAAAGGCTTGCAGCGGGGAAAGGTTAATAAGAAGAGGTATAGCATAAATAGACACAATCAGAAGGAGCACAACAATAGGGATTTTCACAGAGTCCAGTGGAGGGACAGGAAGAATACCTGGGAAGTGAGTCATAGGCTGAGTAACCAACACAGGAGTTGCGGCAAGCAGAGTAGGATGGCGCGTATAAAGCAAACGCACAGGAAAAGGAGCCCCCCTAGGAAGGAATTCCCGAACAGTATGAGGCGACAAACAAGAATGGCACAGGCCGTGAAAGATGCGAAGGGCACCTTCCAAAATCGGGTTGCGTCGAAGGGGAAGGAAACCATCACCTGGTGGGAGAAGGACTTAAAGAACAAGTACAAAGGTAAAGCGTGGGATGCATTGGTACAGGAAGCGAACTGGGTCACTGATCTGGGGGGCATGCAACCCAAGGAAACCCTCTTCCACAAAACGGTGGAGATGGCATGGATAACTAAGATTATGCTCGAAAAAGTAATTTCAGAGAGTGAAGAAGCCAGGCAGGAGGATAACAAGGAAAACAAGACAATGTTGGACGAGATTCTATGTCACCTCGGTAGTATGGAAACTATTACCAAACTGTTAGTAGAGGTAGAGAAGGACCAGAAAAGAAAGATAGAGCATTTGGCTACCCAATTCCACCTCTACCTATGTTATGTACATCACATGGACATCACACCCACCGATGGACACGGTGCACCAGCTCAAATCAGGAAGACTCGTATGGCCCCATAGAAGGAAGATAACAAGATCCAGGCGGATGGTGGGAAGAAGCACCCCAGGTGAAAAAACACTTCATTGTTATGGATTAATGAATTGGCAGTCATTCCAGGCCTATTCAGGTTAGCGCGGATATCTTTCTCGCTCTGGTTTAGGAGGATGTTTTTAGTCTCTTCCTTTATATATATGCTCTTTTCTCCAACTGAACTTGGAAGGTTTGGTCTAGTTTCCCTTGGTGGCAGACCAGAATCATCCCTCGTTAATTACAACTTGCGCAACTAGGGACCCGCTAACCTGGTTTCCTTCTAGGAAGACCAAGAGTCCCACCTTTTGTATCATATTATCTCTAGTAATATATATCCTTACACTCACTTACAAAAA
>SNQJ01S0034170.1:24004-35104 GCA_010110895.2 Picea sitchensis | reverse complement strand
AAAAGATTGCCGTCTGAAGAGAGATGGAGGAACGGATAGAGATTGTTCTCCTCTCCCACTGTGTTGGTCTTCACCAGGAATGGAAGCTGGAAGACCCCGTCGGAGGGGGCTTTCGGAACGAATTCGTAATTGAACGATCTGCGTCCCCCTACGACGATGACCCGACCGTCGGGCAAGATCTGGTTGGACGCGTACCATCGGTTGGCGGTGAGCTGGGCCGGCGATTCGACCCAGTTGCAGTTCGTGTCGGAGCATGGAGAGAAGTAGCGGATAACTCTTGTCCCGCTGCTCCATCCTCCGGTCTGAATGAGCGTGCCGTTGCTGGCGAAGGCAGCTGAAGAACAAAAAGTGTCGGTGAGCAGGTGTAGAGGCCTCACCCTGTTCATCGCGATGTCGTACTCGATCGAATGTGCCCAGCAATCTTGCGAGGCGGCAGCGGCAGCATTGTTGCAGGGTGGCTCGGTTCTCATGATCTGCGAAGGACCGGCAAGCGTTTGATCGAAAATAAGGAGTTTGTTGGTGTGGGTGAGCGTCATATGCATTGCGGAAACTCCCGCATTTTGCAGGAGAAGCTCCCATCTGCCTTGGTGCATCTGGTGTCCTGAAATGAATCCGACATAACAATTAATTATCAACAGAGCTTGAACGATCAACAGAGTCCTCAGTTCTTCTATTGTCATGCATTTCGTCCTCCACATTTCGCCTCCTCCTCTCTGCAATTGGATTTTTGCAGATAAAATTCAATTCAAATCTTCGCTAGAAGAATTAATTGTCCCTGAAATCTCTTCCACTAGAAGAATTAATTGTCCCTGAAATCTCTTCCACAGTAGCAGTAGGAGACTCAGAGTGTATATACGGGCGTTCTCAATTCTTCACTAGAAGTATTAATTGCCTCTGGAATCTCTTGCACAGTAGCACTAGGAGACTCAAAATATATATATAGACGTTCGTGCATGTAAAAAGACCGATTGCACACGGCTCACCTGAGGTGGAATGCTTGGATATTAGACACAGAATTGCATGTGAAACGCGTGAGAGTGCTCTAAACGGAACGCCAACGCTGACCGCATTTTTGTTATTTTGATGTTTGTGCGGATTCATAAATATCCAGCCATTTGTTTGGGGGGATCCGTAAATATCCAGCCATATGTCCATGTTTTTGTGCTGGCTGTCAGAGTCGCCTCACCGCGTTTGTGAATTTTCTCCACAAATACAAAGAAAAGAAATTACAGAGTGGAGTGATAGCAGACCTGTGAATTGACATATCTGGTAGGTTCTGCGAACGATACCAAACTTCTGAATTAATAACTGCAGTAGGCCCTGAAGCTGCTGGACGCGTTCCCTGTTATTATTATCTGACAATTGGGGCGAATGGCTTAGAAAAGAAGCGAAAGGTCAAAGATGAGGTGCATAAACGTGTGAGCTTAGAAGCATTTGAACATTGTTATTATTCAGAACTTCTGGAGTAGCAAAACACACTTTTAAAACTACACGTTCAGAGCTTATGGATTAGCCAAACACAATTTTTTTATTAACCTTATTTTTAATTTAAAAGTGGTAAAAAGGAGGGAAAACACTTAAAAATAATTGAGTGGTTTAAATGAAGTATATAATAAGATTTTCATGCAGATATGCCTAACTTTCAATCAATTGTATAATTTCAATCATTAACTTCGTTACATGATAAAAAAAAAGTTGTTGGTCATTAAAATGGATGATTAACATGATTAATATAAAAATGGCTGATAAGGTAAATGACAATCTCATCTTCAACAGAATGTGGGAGGAGCACATGCGGCATATTCAACAGGTTTTGAGCACTCTGCGGCAGCACAAGCTTTATGCTAACTTGGAAAAATGATCTTTTGGAATGAACAGGGTCCAATACTTGGGATACATTGTTGATGAATATGGGGTACGTGTTGATCCAGTTAAGATCCAAGTCATTCGTGACTAGCCATCCCTGACCACACTAACCGAACTTTAGAGATTTTTGGGATTAGCTAACTTCTACTGATGGTTCATGTTGGGATTCTCCCATATTGCATGGGCCCCCAACCATGTGACTAAGGGAGGTGGTAGGGACAAGTTCATGTGGGGGAAGGAGCAACAACGATCATTCGATGACCTGAAGCATCGCTTGTGCTTAGCTCCAGTACTCTCCTTGCCCGATCTGCAACAACCATTCAAGATTGAAACTGATGCATTTGACTATGTTGTGGGCACAGTTCTCACTCAGCACGGGTATCTAGTGGAATACCATAGTGATACACTCTCCGATACTATCCGGAAATACCCCACCTATGACAAGGAAATGCATTCCATTGTACAAGTCTATTGTCAATGGAAACATTACATTCTGGGGAAAGAGATGATCATACACACTGATCACAAGCCTCTGCAGTTCATATAGACATAAGGGAAATTGTAGAATGACTTCCATCAGAAGTGGTCCGCCTACCTCCAACAGTTCCATCTCAACATAAAGTATAAGACAAGTATCTCCAATCGTGTCGATGACTACCTCAGTCGACCTCCTGTGCCTGCACTCACCACTATGCTCCATTCCTGTGGACATGAAGCATCTGAGTGGGCCCAACTTTATCAGCAAGATCCGGACTTCGCCACCACAAATCAGCTCTCAGGTACATGCACAACTGTCATTGATTTTCACATTCATGAAAAACTCTTATGCCACCTGGGCCATCTCTGTGTTCCTATAAGTGAGCGTGCAAAGGTGATTGGGAATCCCACTATAGTCGGGTGGTAGGACATTTTGGTGTGGATAAAATTGTGTTCGTTCTTCAGAAACATTTTTATTGGCCAAAACTTCGACAATATGTCAACAAGTATATCAGATATTGCACTGCCTGTGCCATTTCCAAGCAAACCATCAAGAAGCAAGGCTTATACACCCTTCTTCCTATTCCCGAGAAGCCTTGGGAATCCATCTCAATGGATTACATGTCTGTCTTGCCGTCCACCAAGCAAGGAAATGACTGTGTGTTTGTGGTCGTTGATCGGTTTTCGAATATGGCCATCCTCACAACCTGTAAGAAGAATGTCACATCGACAAATACTGCTAAGCTCTTCTTCAACGAGTGTGGGTCCACTTTGGGATACCACAGAACATCATCTACAATTGAGACAACAGGTTCCTCAACACCTTTTGGTCGAGTCTTTGGTCTCTTTTGGACACCAAGCTCACAAAATCCATTGCTTTCCACCCCCAAACTGATGGCCAAACAGAGGTCGTCAATCGGATGATTGTGCACATCCTGCGCATGTACAATTCTAAGCATCCATGTACAAGGGATGAGAGTCTCCCATATGTCCAACACAGTTACAAAATGGCTCTCCATAGTTCCACTGACCATATCCCATTTTAGGTGGGTCTGGGATTCCAACCTTTGGGACCCATTGATGTTGCACTTCCTCTTGCCACCGCATAGACAGACTCTTCCCCTGATCAACATGCGATCGACAAAGCCACCATATTCATTGAGCGGATTCAACAGATCCACCAACAGGTCCAGGAGATTTTGCAGAAATCCAATGCTAAATACAAGCAACGCCATGATCAACACAGGGTACCACATCAGTTTCAGGTTGGCAACAAAGTCTGGTTACATTTGCAGAAGGAGTGTCTCATTGGGCCCCATTGGAAGCTTCACCCACTTCGTTATGGGCCTTACACTAACACTAAGGTTGTTGGTAGCAATGATTTTGAGCTCAACACTCCACCCTTCCTTGGTCTGCATCTAATATTCAATGTGGACCTCCTTCGACCATATTTTCCCCCATTATTGGACACCTCTGAGATCGCAGAACAAATGACACCAACATAGCTCAACCCTGACTGCATGGAGCAAGCATCCATTGATTATATAGTGGACACATAGGTCAAGCGCACTCGCCAACAGTGGATCCATCTTTATCGGGTTGTCAAGGAAGGACAACTCCTACACCAAGGAAAGTGGCTCACCCGGGGAGCAAAAGTTTTCTGACCTGATGGGGGAACTGAATGCAATGGAGACCATTGTTGCCTAAGGGGGGAGGATTAATCCAAGTGGATATTGGTGGCCACCCACCTATTTCAATTGGCTCCTCGTGTCTATTTTTTGTTCGACAGGTTCTTTTGTACTTCTTTGTAATTGTGGGTTCTACACTTTTGGGGTTGTCTGAAGCCCCACACATCCTACAAGTGGATACGAGTGGCCTCTCACCTAATCCAACTGGCTTATTTTGTATGTTTTCATGTCAACATATCTTGTTGTACTTCCAGCACTGTTTTGGGGCCCTAAACGTTGTTTTTTTGGCTTGCCACAGTAAAACTATAGATGGAGTCAAAGTTTAATGACGGAATGTGTAGCTCTTTGAAATAACTTTCCAATGGGCTATCACGCACCTAAGACGGAGGTCGTATGCAAAAGTTACAACCCTTGGAACTTGAGGAACCAAATTACAACAACTTACCCATAGGGCCCACATGACTTTTGGCGTTTCACCTTCTAGGGTTAGGTTTTTGGATGTCTAGGGTTTTGGAATTCATGAGTAATATCAAAAAGGCCTTTGGAGCCTCACTGTAATCCATTCTTCTCAGAAGGATGCACATAGCAGCGACATCTCTTCTCAAATATAGCTACCACCATTCGAGCAAGTGTTTCAATTTTGCAGTTTTATAGTTTCAACTTATTTCATTATTTAATAGAAGATATTATTCACTGGATATTTTTGTTATTCTTCATATCTCTATGTTTATTGTATTCAATCTGTTAACCAGTTCATTCTGCTCCTAAATCCAGACCATATTCTCATGGTGAATGCATCATGTCTGAAAGGAAGTCCTACCTATAACACAGGGGAAATGGTGGGTAGGTTTGACATTATGGAAGAAATAGGATTGGAGATTTTTAGTATCATTCTACTACTCAAGAATGTCAATCCTGTGGAAAAAGAGGGCATTTTTTATTGCTCCAGGAACGTTGGACTTGGGCTCTATCTCAACACCTCTAAGTGATTCTCAATATTGCTATTTAGTATCTTGTTTCTTCTAGTTAATTCTTCTTTTCCAAAGTTTTAGTGTGTTACATTGTTGAAACTTGTTCCGCGTTTAAGGGATTTTGGATTTTTCAAAGTCACTGGGAGAAAGAAGCGTTAGTTTTTTCATGTTGTCTTCTTATTTCTCATTGTGGGTCTTGGCGTAGCCATGGGTGTGTAACATTATCTAGTCTCTCTAGAGTTGATACTAGGAGTCTCCCTCCTAAAAGACTTTGGTTTCCAGACAACTAAAATATTGGGGTTTTTCTCATGTGTACTCATGGGTTAGGTTGTCCCTCTCAATTTGTTTCAAGGCTTTGTTCCTACATGATTGTAGGTAGTGTTTATTTCCTTTAGAGAATCTCACCCACTCTCTAACTCTCTGGGGTACCCATATCACCTCTATGAAGGCCCTCTGTTTGGATTTTTACCCCATGGGACTCCCACATAGGTTTATTTGTCATTTCTAATGTTCAACTCTATGTCTCCTCCACCCCCCAAGTGGCCCTCCTAGGCACCCATCCAACTCAAGCTTTCCCCAATGAGACTGGCCAATAAAGGGCATAACCTTAAGTGCACCAAGTGGGATTCCAATGCAACAAATTCTTCTTTTGTTAGACTTCCACCTCCCTTGAAAACCCCTCAACGTATGATAAGAGCCCAAGTGGACACTATGTGGGAAGCCATAGACTTCTAATGCAAATTCCTAACAAAAATCAAGGCTCAGGTGGATAGAATGGAGGAAACCATGAAAATAAAAAGATAGAAATTGTCCAAGGATTAGTTAGAGGACGAGTACAAGGAGTGGGTCCTAGACCCATGCAACTCTAGAACAAGAGACACGAAAATATTTAAGCTTATTGAGTTATACTGGATGCACAAGGCCTTTATAGCACAAGTACTTTTATGGTACTCGCACCATTTTCTCATGTCCTTCTTCGTCGTTTTGTTTCCCTTCTTGTGTTGCATCTTGGACAGATTGTCCTGAGGGCGACCATCTTGGCTTAGTCCTTTTCTGTGTGGGTTCGGGATGCCTTTCCCTGCTTCGGTTGTGAGGGGTTTGCAGATCCAAACTCTTTTTGTTTCTGCTTAAATTTATGCTCGATCTTAACATCGTATCTATGCCCAATGAGACGATGTCCATAAACTCCATTTCTGTTTGAATGTATCGATGCAAACAACTGTGGTATTTGAGCACTAGATGACACTCAGAATCTTTGATACCCAATTTACTGCATACGGTATGGAAAATATTGGTGAAGTATAGTACTGTCTGGTCCCTTTCTTGACGCAGGGTGGTCCATCTGGTGTACTAGCCCTCATAGCTTCCAACATGGTAGTATTGTTCTTTAATGGCGTCCTGGAAGGAATCCCATGTAGGGGCCACCACAAAAATTGCAGATTCCTCCACATCCCTTTGCTCAGAGTAAGTATCCCACTAGTCTTTCACATGGGGAATGACCTTCATGAGTGCAAAAGTGATCTTTTCCCTATCGACAAAATTGTGGACCGAAAAATATCCTTTGAGCAAATTCAACCATTTATCTACAACATCCACATCTATCAGTCCTTCAAATAATGGAATATCAAAATTTACCTTTACATTGAAGGGGGTTGCATGGTCGCTTAATGAAGATGCTTCTCCCATGGGCAGTCGTCAAAGGATTTGCGCGAAGTTGTCCATCATTTCATTCCTTTGTCACGCGAGGGCTTCCTCAAGAAGCATTTTAATAGGATCTCCTGCTCCATCATCTTTATTTTCGTCTCCCATGGGTTGTTGTCGAGCTCGGCGCAACCAATCTAGTAATGGCTCGATGGGTTCGAGTCCCAACTTCTTGTACCCAGACCTTGTTGGGGACATGAACAAAGAAAAATAAATGAAGAGAAGACCGCTCTGATACCACTGATCCAGATTTAGGAGTGGAACAAACTGATTAACAAACAAAATACAATAAACACAGAAATAGGAAAAATAACACAAATATCCAGTGAACAATATCTTCTATTAAATAAACAAATAGGCTGAAACTGTAAAACTGCAAAACTAAAACTTGTTCGAATGATGGTAGCTATCTCTGAGGAGAGATGTGGCTGCTACGCACATCCGTCTGAGAAGAATGGATTACAATGAGGCTCCATAGGCCCTTTTCATATTACTCATGAATGTGAAAACCCTAGACATCCAAAAACCTAACCCTAGAAGGTGAAATGCCAAAAGTCATGTGGGCCCTATGGGTAAGTTGGTGTAATTTGGTACCTCAATTTCCTAGGGTCATAACTTTTGCATATGACCTCCGTTTTAGGTGTGTGATAGCCAGTTAGAAAGGTCTTTCAGAGAACTACACATTTCGCCGTCAAACTCCGACTCAATCTATAGTCTGACTGTGGCGAGCCAAAAAAAAATGTTTAGGGCCCCAAAACAGCCCTAAAAATACAACAAGGTGTACTGACATGAAACCATACAAAATAAACCAGTTGGAATAGGAGAGAGGCCACCCGTATCCATCCGGAGAACGTGTGAGGCTTTAGACAACCCAGAAGTGTAGAACTCACAATTATAAAGCAGTACAAAAAGATGTGCTGAACAAAAACAGACACGAGGAGCCAGTTGGAATAGGTGGGTGGCCACCAATATCCACCTAGATCAAAACATGTGTACACCTCCAACCATGTTCATTTGCAAACACATGTAAAGAGTTTTATTGATAGCCTTTAGACATGTGGGAAGTGTCGTAAAGACCCTATATGTCATCCCATCCAAGTGTAATGTTAATTACAATTGAGAAGGAATGGATTTTCAACCTTATAACAACAAAATATATAACATATTATTATAATCAAATGATCAAATCCAAGTTATTTTTATTTTATTTTTAGATTTATAAAATATATAGAATGATCAAATCATGAATTTAAAATGAAAAAAAAATTAAAATATATAATATAAAAGGAAAAATGAATTAGTTTAAATACTTAAATGTTTTAAATTTCATGTTATAATTTTAAAATTAATCTTTTGTTTGATTGGTTTTGTAACCTGTTTCACTTTTGTGAAATGATACTTTGATCCCAATACCATTTACTGAAAGTAGAAAAGTGTTTACAAATTTATTGAGAGACCATATTTTAATGGCAAATCTATAACCATCAAAGAAGAATGGAATTATTAAATATGTAAAACATTATTTTTTACATTTTACATATTTTCCTTAAAATTTTTTTTATTAAATAATTACTTTATACATAACAAATAAATATATAAAAAATAAATAAAAATTAGAATTACAAATCGATTTTGAAACTAATGGAATAATGTAAAAATTCTTAAGTTATTGCTTTATTTACATTCTTATTATCTCCATGGGCCCTTCCTCTTTGATCTTCCGTAATGACACTAACAATGTCAAAATAAATCACTTATTTTTTATAGAAAAATTGATAGAGGTTAAATTTATTATAATAATTGTAACTTAAATGTTTTATAATAATTGTTAATTGATGATAAGGATAGTTAGTATGATTTTTTTAAATGTTTTTAGGTTTTGAGTTGTTAAGTTATGTATAAATTTTTAATTAATTAAAAAAGTTTTAAATTTTATTTTAAGATTAATTAAATCATGTACTTTAAAACTATAAGTTGTAGTTATATACATGAAATCAAATACTATCTCGATAAATTGTAGTTATATACATGAAATCAAATACTACTTAGATTGTCATTTAGATTGTCATTTAAGATGAACTGGTTTGTAGTTATATAGATGGAATCAAATACTACCTCGATTGTAATTTAAGATGAACTTGTCCTATTTTGCTAAATTCCTATTCCTATTTTGCTTATCCACACCGCCTTTTTCTTATTTTGCTTTTCGATGTGCATGACGTTCTTGCAATGTGTACGCGTCTTGCTTTGTCCAAGTCGACCACGGCGTTTTGGGTTTTCGCCACAAATTTAAAGAAGACACCAAATCTGAAAATTGACGAGTCTGGCAGGCCGGGAAGAATACAAAACTTGTGAATTACTTATTACCTCATAAATATTTATTTTTATTTGTTGTAGTATTATAATATTGTTATGGTGACGATTTCGATGAGAAGTGTACATTTTTATGAAGTTAGAGAAATATCTAATTATTGTGGTGATGGTTGTTTTGAAATAGATGATAACTTTTCTAAAACTAATTTATTTAATAGTGATTAATTTTTTTTATTAAGTAAAAATAAATTAAAAATGTAATTTTATTTAAAAAAATAAAAATTAATATATTTTATATTAAAAAAAACAACATAAAAGTATATTGTTTGAAGTTAAAAAGAGTATTGATAAATTGTCTTGCATATTCATAAATATCTTTTACCCATGATGACCATAATCCTTTGTTAGTATAAGTTTTTAAAAAAAGTCTTAATATAAATTTTAATTTGTTCAATATTATAGAAGTTATGAGGTAATGGAACTCATTGTTATTAAGGCCATAAGTTATGAGGTAATGGAACTCATTGTTATTAAGGCCATAAGTGTGCTCAACATAAGAACATTGTGATTCATGCAATTACATATCCACATTTTCACACAATTGGTATATTGTTTCCTTTTATTTGAAATGTTCCAAGGCTCTCATAGACATTCCAATATTTGAAGCTACTTAGAGGGAGGAACTATTCTAATCAGAAACCAACTATTTGAGCATTCAACACTCAACTTCAAGTGTTTGAATTTGTTTTCTTTATTGCATAACATTTTTATTAATAGAGCATACTACTCCTTATTATGGGGTGATTAAAAGTGGAATATAATGTTGCCTTGATAAAAACAAATTATTAAAGTTATCCATTAAATCCAAACACCAAATAATCCTATCCATATTCCAATCTAAACAAAAACCAAATAATCTTATCCATATTCCAATCTAAACAAAAGAAACATGAAACTACCAATTAACACTTCCAAAAGCCAACAGGCCCACTGTGGATCCATTAACTCCATTGAAGAACATACCAAAGATTAAAAAGACCATAATATAAACTTTAGAAATTAAATAATTTTTTTTTTTTTAAGATGAAACATTGAATTTGTTAATTGAAATTGGCATTGTTGTAATGCACTCTTAAGACATCATAGAATTTTGAGGACTCAAAGCTCCTCTTTCTATTCTCTAAATGAGTCCAATAAGTTTTTTTTTTTGTCATTTACAATGGACAACTTATACACAAATTTTATTATTATGGTGGATGCTTTAGTTCACTTAGATAATTCACTCCTTTTATTCTAAATCAAGAACCTTAGCCTAATTTCCATTGAAATAAAAAATAACTTTCTAATATTAAGAATCTGTCAATATTATTGCCTCATGTACCTCTGTGTCATTACTCGACCTTCAATTTTGTATTCAACACCAATACCAGCGGCGGTGAAACAAACGAATTCTATTATTGATGGTAACGACAAATACCAGATAAAAAATAAAGAATAAATTTTGGTGGGGTACCGGCTCACCTATACACCGTCATTATTGACAAATAAACTTTTGCCTGTGAAGATTCTGACCTCTTACCGGTTTCATAAATTTCTAAATCCTGAGTCTAACTGATGAATCGAATCCATTTCGCCTCGCTGGGCACACCTCCATTCACAATAGCGAGCAGGTAGTACCCGGAAGGAGCCGCCACTGCGCTTGGTGGTGCCGTCAATCCAACTAAATACCCGCCCTTCCCCTTGACAATGGGCGTGGCTGCAAGTGAGAGCATTCTCTGGTTCATGGACCAACTGTGCGTCGTGAAGGGAGGGGCGCATGCATGAAATTTTATGTTCTCGCTCGGCCTCCTCGAAAGAGAGAAACGAACGATGAATTTCGACCCGTATTTGATCTTTCTCGTAGAAATGGCAGTGATGTTCACCCTCTTGGAATCGTAATGTGGATGCAGATAGTAAGGAATGTACGCTTCCACTCTCAGTTCCGTCGGAAATGGCACGCCTGAGAAGCGATATCCGAAGTTTGAGTTGCTCCCTGCTACTAAAACACGTCCGTCCGGCAGCACATTGGCAGTTGAATGATACAT
>SNQJ01S0034170.1:0-15474 GCA_010110895.2 Picea sitchensis | reverse complement strand
ACAACAAAAATGGGTGACTAAACTCTTTGGATATGATTATGATATCATTTATAAGAAAGGAAAAGACAATGTGGTTGCGGATGCACTTTCCCGAAAATTTGAAGATGAAGGATCCCTTTTTTCTCTTTCATTCATTGTACCAAATTGGCTCCAATCCGTTCGCCAGGAATGGCTACAAGACCCTAAAAGTTCGCAGTTGATCCAATAATTGTAGTCCAATTCTCCAGCTTCCCCAGGGTACTCTTGACTCCATGAGGAACTTCGATACAAAGGCCGTTTTTATTTAAGTAAACAATCAAAGCTTAAATCCACGATACTTTCTGAGCTTCATGCTACACCCATAGCAGGGCACTCCGGGTTCACCAAAACCTATGACAGGGTCAAACGTTCCTTTTTCTGGGATGGTATGAAACAGGAAATTCGTAATTTTGTAGCTGAATGTGAAGTGTGTCAACGCAACAAGGGAGAAACAGTCAAATCATCGGGCACACTAAAACCGCTACTGATTCCACCTGCTATTTGGAAGGATATCTTTATGGATTTTATTAACGGCTTACCCAAATCAGGAAATAAATCCGTCATCATGGTGGTTGTTGATCGCCTTTCCAAGTACGCTCATTTTTGCACCCTTCAACACCCGTTTACAGCATCCACGGTGGCTCAAATCTTCATGGATCAGGTCTTCAAGCTTCATGGCATGCCGCACTCTATTGTTTATGATCGCGACCCAACTTTCACAAGCAATTTTTGGCAAGAACTGTTCAAGATACAAGGCACAGAATTTCATCTCAGCACAACTTATCATCCCTAGACTGATGGCCAAATGGAAGTTGTCAACAAGTGTTTGGAAACATATTTTAGGTGTTTTGCCTCAGAAAAGAAAAATCAGTGGGCTCAATGGTTACCCCTAGCTAAATGGTGGTACAACACTTCATACCATACAACTACACGCATGACTCCTTTTGAAGCGGTATATGGACAGAAGCCACCTTTAGTTCTCTCATACTTACCAGGTGCCTCAAAGGTCCAGGCGGTTGACCTAACACTTATAGCTCAAGAGGCCATTCTTCGTACTCTCAAAGAGAATTTGGTCATGGCACATAATCTCATGAAGCAACAAGAAGATCAAGGTCGCTCTAAACGTCAATTTGCAAAAGGGGATTAGGTGTTTCTTCAGCTGCAACCTTACAAGCAAACTTCCCTCAAGGTCGAGCATTGTCAGAAGCTAGTGCCCAAATTTTATGGTCCTTATATCGTGCTAAAGCATGTGGGACAAGTTGCCTATCAGTTAGCTTTGCCCAGCCATTCGAAGCTACATCCCGTTTTTCATGTTTCATGCTTAAAGAAGGTGATTGGAGCTAATTTCCAAATTCAAACCAACCTTCCAGAGTTAGCTGAAGAAGGATCCATTTGGCTACAACCAGAAGCAGTTTTGGACCAGCATGAGCGTCGCCTACGTCAAAGAACCATCAAGGAAGTGCTAGTCTAGTGGAAAGATACAATTCTAGCAGACGCCACTTGGGAACCAGCTACCATTCTGCAACAATTTCCTCATCTCAAGCCTTGAGGACAAGGCTGTTTTTAAGGGGGTGGACATGTTAGGGTCCTAACCTGCACATAGGTAGAACAATATATTTGGATGTAATAAAGGTCAATATTAATAAGGCCTTTTAATAAAATAGAATAAGGTGGATGTAAGAAGACCTAATAGAAGCTTCTGCTTCTAGAAAGATCTTCCTCTAGATGATTCTTTTTAGTATAAATAGGAACCGAGGGTATGAGAACCCTATCTTGGATATTATTGTAATAGAGCTCTACTCAATTGGAGGTCGCCCCCTCGAAGAGGCCCGTGAACATTGCTTTTAGATTCAAAGTGTTATTTCCGTTGTTATTCTTATATCATTTCAGTGTTATTGTGGTGAATGTTCTGGTTATATTGCTGTTATTTTGCCATTACTAGCATTTTATTTATGTTCTGCATACATTTTATATCTGGTATATTACACCTTTGTACAATAAAAAAGACATCCACGGAAACAATTTGTAGACTGTAGTTTTTATGATTGCTCTTGTGCAAGTATTAACAAAATTCAAGCATAAGGAGAGGTGAAAAGACAACAAACTGTCAAATAAGGAAGAGAAAAGGTATACGCAACGGGACACAAGTGGTATGGAGAAAATAATCTACACTCCTTACATGAGTGGGGATAAGTAAGAATGTTGTAAGAAGTGAGGGGACCAAAATAATTTGGGGTTTCCCACTTTACCTACCAAAAATATGGGGTTGGAAAGACAAGACACAAGGAAAGAAGACAAAACACTAAATGAAACACAAGGAAAACACCATGTTGACTGAGAAGAGGACGACAAAGGTGAACAACAAGGCAGAGGTAACAAGAGCATAAGGGAGTGTTTGGTAAAAACACAACCAAATTGTCAAATAAGGAGAGGTCTTGGTCACCACTATATGTTTTTTAGATGACTTACTATTCCAAATTGGCAAGCCCATCCATGCACAAGGAAGAAGTGAAGAGACCAAAAAATTGGGATTTTTCACTTGCTTTAGATGAGTAGCATGGAATAAACAAGCCACCATCCTTACACCTACTAAAAATATGGGGTTGTAAAGACAATTCACTAGGAAAAAATACCAAACACTAAATGAAACACAAGGAAAACACCATGAAAAATTGAAAGAGGAATAAGAAGGAGAACAATAAGGCAAAGGAAATGAAATCACAAGAGAGTATTTGGTAAAAATACAAAAAAATTATCAAATAAGAGGTATTGGTCACCATTTAAATTTTTTGAGACAACTTACAAGCCCAAATTGATAATCCTTCACATACACAATGAAGAAGTGAGGAGACCAAACGAATTTTAGGTTTCACACTTCCTTGAGATGAGTGGTATGGAATAACTGAGTCATAATCCTTACACCTACCAAAAATATGGGGTTTCAGAGACAAGCCACAAGGAATGAAGACCAAACACTAAACAAAACACAAGGAAAACACCATGTAGGATGAGATGTGGAAGATGAAGGAGAACAACAAGGAAGAGGCAAAGAAACCATAAGGGAGCACTTAATAAAAATACAACAAAATCATCAAATAAGGAGAGGTCTTGGTCACAACTTAATTTTTTTGAGATGACTTGCAAGCCCAAATTGGGAAGCTTGCCCATGCACAAGGAAGAAGTGACAAGACCAAATGAATTCAAGGTTTCCCACTTCCTTGAGACAAGTAACATAGAATAAATGATCCACCATCCTTACACCTACAAAAAAAATAGGGTTTCCAAGGCGAGTAGACCAAACACTAAATAAAACACAAGGAAAACACCATGTGAAATGAGAAGAGGAAGATGACGGTGAACAACAAGGAGGAGGCAACAAAACCAAAAGGGAGTACTTGGTAAAAAGATAAGAAAATAATTATCAAATAAGGAGAGGTCTTGGTCACCACTTAACTTTTTTTATACGACTTGCAAGGCCAAATTGGTAAGCCTACTTGTGCATAAGGAAGTGAGGATACTAAAAATATTTGGGGATTCTCACTTCCTTGAGACAAGTAGCATGTAATAAACAAGCGACCATCCTTACACCTACAAAAAACACGGGGTTGTCAAGACAAGCCACAAGGAAAGAAGGCCAAACACTAAATGAAACACAAGGAAAACATCATGTCAAATGAGGATAGGAAGATGAAGGAGAACAACAAGGCCAAGGAAACATAACCACACAGGAGAACTTGGTAAAAATACAACAAATTTGTGAAATAATGAGAGATATCGGTCACCTCTTAACTTTTTTGAGATGACTTACAAGCTGAAATTGGTAAGTCTGCTAGTGCACAAGGAAGAAGAGAGGAGACTAAACAAATTTGTGGTTTCCCAATTCCTTGAAATGAGTGGCATAGAATAAACAAGTGTCATCCTTACACCTACCAAAAATATGGGGTTACTAAGACAAGACAACAAAATTTTTAAGTGGTGACCAAGACCTCTCCTTATTGAAATTTAAACATCTTACAAAAACATTTGAGTTTCTTGTTTTGTTCTAGTTATATACTCTTCTCCCTAAACTCTTCTTTATACCGGAACTTACTACTATGATGCATGATACAATGCACAATATCCCCAAAAATATAACTACTCAAGGTATAAGAGGTGGTACTCTTCTATTTAAAAGCCTCTCTCCCACTATCTCACCTATTTAAAATTTCTACCTTGTTGAAAAAAGGTGCACTCCACATGCCATCCTTGACCAAAGAAATACCATTTTCTATTACCCTCTTCAAATGAAATAATCACACTCAAACATATAGAATTACCTTGTAGTATCTTGATTTCTTAGTTAATAAAGAAATAAGTTGCACTATCTTGCATGGTTTGAATTTCAAGTTTGGGTTTGCAAATTTTGACAAATTTGAAGTACAACACCATTCATCTTAAACATCAAATAAACACAAACTTGAATAATAACACAATATTATTCAAAAAATGAACAATAAGAAATTCATTATAATATGTCTAAAGACATGCATATGTATTCCAAATTGGCTTAAATATATAGTTTTTACAAAATGGCATATCATGCCCAAGATACATAATGACACCTCATGCCCTAAACACATAATGACACCTCTTGCCCAAAATGGCACATTGTGCCCAATTTTGTTAAGCCCTAGATACTAAATTATTACATTTCTATTATTATATTAGTGTTGTTGTTATTGGTTAGCTAGACCCTTTAATTGTAATTATACCCTTTGTCTCCTATATATGCGAACAAGACCTATTTGTAGTGAGCATTTCATATTGTGCATTTTTTATATTGTAAAACGAGGTTGCCCCTTCAAAGAGGATTCTCATTGATTCTTCTATCTAATTCTCAAGGTGTGGATTTACTTATATTTCTATTTTTATGCTATTTGGGTGTTTGTTTCCTAATATTTTTTATAATAGCATACAATCCTTGGATTTGGCTCCTTCAAATGAATCATCTTGGTATTTTCACTATAATTGTTTTTGGATAGTTTCGGAGTATGAAATTTTTGGGAGCCTGAGGTGACGTAGCGAAGTACCTACATGGTCAAAATTTCATGTTTTGTTTCGCTTCTCATGTTGAATGGACCCATATAGGAAGTGGTGGTGTTGGTGCAGGTTCAGGTTCAATGGACTCATCTGGAGGAAGGTGAGCAGGCAGAGGTGGATTTTAATCCTTGTTGTCATCATCTGAAGAAGAAGAAACTAGAATAAAAACAGAAGAAAGCACAAATTCCAAATATTGCTCGCAAGCTGAAGAAAGCACAAACGTCGAATTAGGCTCGCAGGCTAAGAGATTTTCATCAAATTTAACATCTATTCTAATACATTTCATTACAATGTGGTTGAAGAAGTTTGTAACCTTTGACATCTTCAGAGTAACCACAAAATATACACTTCTCACTTTCAGGCTACAATGCTTTCCTTTTCTCATTAGGAATGTGAGCCCATCCTATACTGCCAAATACATGGAAGTGACTTACAAGTGGCTTAAGTTTATTCCATGCTTCTTCCAGCGTTATATTTTTAAGAGATTTTGTGGGAGTGTGATTTACTATGTAATCTGCACAGTTAATAGCTCATGCCCAATACTTTAGACTTAATCCATTAGATTGGATCATACAATTATCCATTTCTTTTAATGTGTGGTTCTTTCTCTTAGCAACACCATTTTGTTGTGGTGTATATGGAACAATGTGTAACATTTGGATGCCTCGTGTAGTGCAGTAACTTGTACATTGATTGTTCACGTATTCACCTCCATTATTTGTTCTTAATATTTGAAGTTGATGTCCATAATGCTTTTCTACAAGGGCCTTGTAGGCCAAGATCTTGTCAAAAACTTCGCTCTTGATTTTTAAGTAAACCCAAGTGCATTTGGAAAAGTCATCAATGAAAGTTAAGACATACTTGCACCCAGAAGAGGAAGGAGAAGAAAGTGGACCACACAAGTGATTGTGAACAAGCTACAAAGGGGCCGAGGCATGCCAAGAGGCACGTTTGTCCTGTTGATGTTTTTCGAGAACACAAACAACACAAACACCATATATGCATGAAATCAGAGGAAGACTAGTCACCATCTCTTGATTACATAGTTTCTCCAATGAGCGATAGTTGAGATGACCAAAATGCTCCTGCCAAAGTTTGCTCAAGTCATTGCTATGAGCAAAAAAAACTGATGGAAAATATGATGACCCAAATTTGTCAAACTTGTACAAACTGGTAATATCATAAGAAATTCTAGTTGCAATAACATGTTGAAGATATTTTAGATCCTTGATTACAACTTGGTGAGCTGAAAACTCTACGATTTTACCTTCCCCTGAATGAGTGATTTGATATATTGATAGAAGGTTGCAAGAAAGACTTGGAACACATAATACATCATTGAAATGACCATTATCTACCTGAACCATTCCAAACCCTACAACACTAAGAGATCTATCATCACCAACAAATATTTTCTTGGTGTTACATTCATTAAGAGTAGAAAATATGGCTTTATCCTTAGTCATATGATAAGATGCTCAAGAATCAATAAGCCACTCAGAAGAAGAAGAGGTAGAAGTATCATTGAAGGATAAACTATAAGCAAAAAGTGAATTTCCATGAGAAGAAGAAGAAGTAGAAGTTTCATTGAAGGGTAAGCTATAAGAAAAAAGTGAATTTCCATGAGAAGAAGAAGAAGAATCAATACTAAGGTTGTGCTTCTTCATTGTTGTTTCTAAAGATGTCATCTTATTGAAACATTTGGACTCATCATGATCATATTTCTCACAAAAGTTGGAATGTTTGTTAGTCTTTGTATTTTTATATTTTGCTCCTTTGTCACCATCAGGAATGAAAGATGACTGAGAGGGTTTGGGACCCTTGTTTTTCTTGTTGTTGTGGCGAGGATGTTGCTTCTTGGGATTTTTGGATTTGTCTTTTTGTTAGGCCACTAAGGCTTTGTTGGAGATACATGTAGTGTTGATCACTTCAAGTTGCACAAGCTTATTTTTATTGTTCTCTATTTTTTTGTGTTTTATCTATTTTTTCAGTAAACTAAATATTCTAGATATCTAAAGGAAATTAATCTTAATAGTAAATGTTTTCATCATTTTATTAGATCTGTTGTGACGAACTTTTCCAATAGAATATCCACGACAGTTTACAGATCAATCCGGCAAAGAAATTTTTGCAGAAATTTGAGGATATAGTGAAGCTAGACAAGTCTAAGGTGCAAAGTATATCAAATGTTGAAAATGAACATTTACGAAAATTCCTAACTGTAGAAGCTCAGAAGACTATTCAACTCAATTTCACATTCCGTAAAGTTGAGAAATATATTAAAAGGTTCAATAGAGAATTACCAACTTTAAGGGCCCCACATTCGCAACATGTTTTCTCTCATAATGATATATGAAAAAATATTTTTGATCAATGGGAGAAGTATGATAAAGAAGTAGTGAGGGAGAAAACCCCCTCTGCACCTAAAGGTTAAGTTTTAGTTCGTTATTATAACCAATTGTATAATTGTATTTATAGTAGGATTTGAGAAGCAGTGAGGGTTTTTTAGTACGAAGTGTTTTTGATAAATGACTTTGTAAAGAACTACTTTTGATAAACTAATTAATTGAGAAGCCAATCATTGGCCAAATATTTAATGATTGAAGAAATATTTCATGCATGTGTGTTGTAGACTATTATGCAATTTGAGTTAATAGTGTGGATGTTTTATAAGAGACTTCATTTTGGGTGCTTCAGACTATTCTGAAACTATATTGACATTTCTTTCATTCTATTTTTTCAACAAATATATCTCATTTATTTTATAGTAATTTATTTTGTTTTTTAAGTTTAGTTTCTTTTTTTTATGAATAAGTTTTGTTATTTCATCTAATGAATTTTTGAAAGACTATTTCACACACTTTTAAAGGATAGATAATAATATTTCTTCTATTTTGAGAGGTAACACTCAAGATTGTGTATATATTTCAAACATTATTAGATAGTAAGTTTACTTTCTTTTAATAAAACTTTTGAAAATAGTAAAAAATAAATACTATAAAATCTTAAAGCTCACCAAAAGATTCATGGGCCATTAATCTGGAGGGTCTTTCCATACCAAACAAAGAAGAGTCCAATTGAGCCTCTTCATTGGGTTAAACCCCTACTATTGATATTTGGCTATTTTTCCCCATCGACACATTCCTTTCACATATAAAATTGACATGGAACAAAGTGTCCATGGGGAAATTACCTATGTGGAACTTCAACAAAGGTCAAATCTATTTAAATAGGATCACACACTTAAAATTTACAATGGATGTGTGTTCCCATTGTAGCAAAATTGGGAACGAACTTCATGCGCCCAACCTGTAGATGGAATTTAATACAAAAAAATGAGTGACATAAAACCATTTCCATGAACCTAGAGTCTATAAACTACCTTAAGGGATAAAACACTAAAATGACCATTCCCTAAGAGTCTATAAGAAAAATATATCTACCCATGCCCCAAGCACCACCACCACCACCATCATCATCCTAAACATAAACATAAAGGCCAACTAGACAATATAAATATATACATCAGGGGGCAACAGGTACAATCCATGTGTCAGGTTGAAGATATTTGTCAATATATTTCGAGCCCAATGATCAATAATAGGCTCTTTATGTCATTGTCTTATTGCCCAGGTCACATTTTCATGGAAATGGCTAGTTCAAGTTGAGGGAACTTATCATTATCAAGCAGGGGAGTTGGTCGAGTGTCGTGCTCCTTGCTATAGCGCTCTTTGCATTTGCAATAAAAAAGACCAAACTTCTAACATTGTGCACTGCTAGACCTGTGAAAATTATGAGCCAAACCAAGGTGACACTGAATATTTAAGAAACTTGGTTCATGGTACAAGGAGAACCACCTCCCACTATTTGAAAGGCTTGTGAAGATGCCACAACTCAAACTCCACTTCACCATGTTACACTTACATGTACAAATGTAGTTTGATACATATTAAATGACCATCATATCAAGTAAGTGTGTAGCATGGTTGAATATTTTTAAATACATAATCATTTTAGCTTTTCCATATAAAAATGAGATTTCTATTATAACTAATTTCTATGTGTGTGGCACTTAATGACTTTAGGGATTCTATCTCCATGAAGAGAAAACTTCCCAGTGATGGTGGAAGGGAGTGATTGGCTCTAGAGCCCTAAACCCCACTATCGGGCTAGCTTAAAAAAATGTACCTCGAAACAAATGTTTAACAATGTCCTCCTTTTTGGGGGGGCATTTGGGTTATAGTGGAAAATTCCTTCTTTGGCTCAATATATGGCGTATGAAGCTTAAACAAATAAATCATGTGTTTATATGTTACCTTCCCAACTTCGTTTAGCGTTAATGGTTCTCGATAGAGTTTGTCGACGATGGTGTAATGATGTCAACAAAAGAGATGATACTAAATAGTAAATTTCCATTTACCAACAGAAACTCGCTTTCATATTTGGGAGGATTTTGACCTTTTAAACCGTCCAAGAAACTCGCTTTCATATTTGGGAGGATTTTGACCTTTTAAACCGTCCAAGTTCCTTTGATTTTTTCAACAAGTTAATATTCAACCCAACCTCACGGTATCTTTTCAGTGAGATATGTCATTTTTAAGTTTGATATGGAGCAGGAGGAGGGAAGAGATTTATAGCCTGGCTAATACTCAAATTCAATTATATCGGCAATTATATTAACATGGAACGCGTACTGTTCCAGGCCAGGGCCTACTTGACTTATCAATTTACAAGTTGTTATCCCTCGGGGTCTACCAGATTTATCATATCACAAGTTTAGTATCGTTCCAATCTGTCATTTTATTGTCTCTCTGCACAAAATTCACAAACGCGGTGTGGGCGACTCACAGGCACCAGCAAAACGCGTACTAATTGCGGGATATTTACGGATCTCTTAATCAAAGCCGGTCTCCGTTGGCGTTCGATTTCTTTATGGTGAATTTCTCAGGCATTTCGCATGCCCATCTCTTTCAAAAAATCGTGCATTCAAGCTCAGATGATGCAAAAATCTGTTCGTTTTCGCCAACAAGGATTCCATCCTCTTCGACTACAAGAAAAACCAGGTCGTCAAAACGTTCCCCACCATGCCCGGAGGCGGCGCCAGGAACTATCCTTCGTCCGGCTCTTCCGTGATGCTTCCGCTCGAGTCCGCTAATAATTTCCAGAAGGTGGAGATATTCGTCTGTGGAGGAGCCCCTAATGGAGCTTTCAATAAGGCCGGAATGAACCAGACGTTCGTGGAGGCGTTGAGGAGCTGCGGGGGAATGGAAATCACGTCTCAGAATCCGCAATGGCAGATGGAAGACATGCCCGGCCCCAGAGTCATGGGCGACATGCTCATACTCCCCACTGCCCAGATTCTCATAATCAACGGTGCGAAAAATGGCACTGCCGGCTGGCAATTTGCGCGGGARCCTGCATTGAGTCCGTTCCTTTACACACCCACAGAAGCAATGGGCAACAGATTYAGAGTTCTRGCTCSCACTAAAATCCYGAGAATGTATCATTCCACTGCCAGTGTGCTGCCCGACGGTCGCATATTAGTGGCCGGGAGCAACTCAAACTTCGGATATCGCTTCTCGGGYGTGCCATTTCCRACGGAGCTGAGAGTGGAAGCGTACATTCCTTACTATCTGCACTCCCATTACGATCCGAAGAGGGTGAACATCACTGCCATTTCCACGAGGGAGATCAAATACGGGTCGAAATTCATTGTTCGTTTCTTTCTTACGAGGAGGCCGAGCGTGAACATAGATTTTCATGCATACGCCCCTCCCTTCACGACGCACAGTTTGTCCATGAACCAAAGAATGCTCTCGCTTGCAGCCACGGCCATAGTGAAGGACAAGGACGGGTATTCAGTTGGCCTGACGGCTCCACCGAGCGCAGTGGTAGCTCCTTCAGGCTACTACCTACTCACCATTGTGAATGGAGGTGTGCCCAGCAAGGCGGAATGGATTCGCTTCATCAGTTAAAAAGGCCTTCATTTAGGATTCAGGAATTTATTAGCAGCTTAAATTGAGACTCCTTACAGGTAGTAGGTTTATTAACTAGCACAACCACATCACTTGTCGTTGATGAAAAGAACAATTTAGGTCTAACTTGTGGGCGATGTAAAGAACAATTTAGCTCAAATCCTCTGTACATTTTACTTTAAATAAAAAAGGTCAACTTTAAATTTACAAATAAGTTCAAAATCAAATTTACACGTAGGATGAAAATTGAACTTAAATTTATTTTTTTTACATTTTTTTTCCATTTACATAACAATTTTTTTTGAATTAATCTACATCATTATGAACTTTTCATGTGACTTTTAATTACGTTGAAAGGTGTATACTTATTGGAGATGGGCACAATTAATCAGCTTTTAATTTAAAATTCTAATCTGATGACTAACAATTGAAGATGCTAGCATATTCTTAGTCGTCCTCTCAAATCAATGAATATGATTTACTCTTCATAACTTCCTTGTATTTTTGAATGCATCAGTTACTTTTTAACATTTACTTAATCATATTAAGAAATTACTGTACCACCGTATGATTGCCACGTTTAACTAATTAACCTTTGGAATTACCACATTTAAGATTAACTTTTGGATTTCCTCAACTCTATATGCGTTTCAGCTGCATGTTTAAGCGTTCACCAACCGCAACACCAACCCTATATGCGTTTCGACATTCACCAACGGCCAATCACTTTACCGTTGTGCTTAATCGACATCCTTACTAATTTTTTGAATTAATCTACACCCTTACGAACTTTTTGATGTGACTTTTAATTGTAATGGAAATGAAAAATATCCAAAAACCATTTATGGAATATGGTTAAATGTCAAATAAAGTAAAGAAACCAATAATTCACAAAAGATTGGAACGCAAGAGTATGCCATACACCCTTACGAATTTTTTTATGTCACTTTTAATTGTAATGGAAATGAAAAATATCCAAAAACCATTTTATGAGATATGGTTAAATGTCAAATAAAGTAAAGAAACCAATGATTCACAAAAGATTGGAACGCAAGAGTATGCCGCCGTTATAAAAGATTCTATGCAAATACTTTTGCAGTTACTAATCTAAAAGGAGTTACTAATCTAAAAGGTCAGTGGGTTAATGTATTTTGTAGCACAAATTGAAATGATGAAAGCCTTGAATAAGTGGTCACGATGGCTTATTTTTTTGGTATGGATCATGATGGTTATGGTTGGAATCATAGTTTCAACTCTAATAATGAAAGAAGTTAGTTTTATTTATGGTCGAAACTTTGTAATTCATAAAATCTTAATATAAGTAATCGAAAATGAAACAATTTGATGACTTTATTTAAAGTTTGTGACAAACAAACTTTGGTTGCCTATAAAATAAAACAATTTGATAATAATAATAATCTATTTTTAAGGTCACTCTTAGCCCAACGATTTGACTGGTAAAGTCTACGAAGGTATACATACCCTACCCCCCTCTGGATTTGAACCTGTGACCTCTTAAGAGGAAACACATGTTCTTAACCATTAGACCCACTCAGGCTGTATTAGTTCCAAGACTCTACTGATTTATCGTTGACCACATATATGTTATATGTATTAATTACTGTACTATTGACTAAAAATATTTATGTGATTCTAAAGTTGTATATAGGAAAACTAAAATAGTTATTATTTGATAATATTTTAATGATTTTTATTTACAAATCTATTGGCTAATAAATTGAAACTCTTATTGTAAAACTATTTTGTCAATCCTAAGTTTTGAGTTTATTATTTATTAAGCTCTTCAAAACAACTGCGATGCATTCATTAAATTCATGTCTGTATTGAGTGAATATATGTGGATTGTCTTGTTGTATTAACATTTCTGCAATGAGTGAATATAATAACACTTTAATTATTAAGCTCTTCAAAACAACTTTGATGCATTCATTAAATTCATGTATGTATTGGGTGAATAGATACATGTATTTCCTTACTGTATTAACATTTCTGCAGTGAGTGAATATAATAACACTTCTATGCATATAATAACACTTTTTTCTGCAGTGTCAGTGAATCAGCCAACCATGTCATTGTATTCAAATGCATATATTATTTTAGTATATTACGTGTTTAATAAATATATATGACTGATATAGTTCTGATAGAAATAACCATAAAGCTTGCATACCTGCAAAACTTTGTCAAAATAAATTAAAAACCACCTCACTGCCTTTCTTTCTATCATAATAAATTAAACTGCCTCACCGCCTTTCTTTCTATCATTTCCATAGCTCCACCGCCTCATCGCCTTTCTGTCACTCTACCGCCTCACTCTGCCTTTCTGTCACTCTACCGCCTCACTCAACGATTACCCTATGATCAATTATTACCAGGGCGGGCTCTCCTTTCTCTTTCAACTTTTATTGTCTAACAACATTATGAATCTTAGTGGAAAACACACACCAAGATCTACAGAAGCTGTATAACCCAAGTTGCTTCTCATCTTTGGCCTATCTGGCATCTTCTCAGCTTATCGAGTTCCATTGGTCGATCTCCATCAGCATCACGACGAGCTAGGTAGCCTCCTTCCCTACAATAATTTTCTATCAAGAATCCAAAGAGTTATAATATTTTTCGATATGATCATCTACTTTTTATGTTTATACTTGTATAAACATAGATACCTAGCATAGGTAATGCTCGAATATAAATTTTGCAGATGTACAGAACAAAAATAGAGGCAAATACAAAGAGTGAGGACATACACGGGCCTAATTCTACTTGTTGTAAATAACAATATTATTTGCATTACATTTTATATTCAGTATGTGTCACCGATGAAAAATTTATCATACATTAGGAATTATGTTATTAAACTGATATTTTACCTATTCTGATTTAGACATTTTTAAAACATATAAATATATACAAATAACATGCATCCCTGAAATTTTCTGGTTTTCTGATCAATCAAATTTTACACATTGTGTGACCGTTTTTATTATTCTGTACAAGATATGAGTATGCCTTCAGTCTTCAACTAACCAAAAATAGAATAAAATGAATGATTCATCAAGAGATGGTTGTGTGAATGGGAAGAATCGTTGATTTGTTCAATATAAATCATTCTAACATTTCTATGTGTGAAAATTAAAAATTGAGCAGATTTCAATCATCCAGCAAAAATCTAAACTTATTATGTGAAAACGCACTCGCAATATATTATCTCATAAGATTTTGGAAATAATAATATGGAAAGTGTGTACGCGTACATGCAGGGGGGCAATTCATACGAAAATCCATAAAGAATGTGCGGCTCTTCTGAGCGATACCGAACTGTGATCAATTCTCTTAAGTTGCTCCCTAAATAATTCCTTCACTTCATCCACCTTCTCTGAAACCCTAAACTGGTGATTCCACCTCTCAACCGTCCTCCTTATCTCGTAAGCCAGACTCCCCAACCATTCATTAGCGACTTTGGTGGTGTTACGAAACCTATGGTTAAGATCATCATCTCGGACCCCAGACAACAAGCAGTAATAGTCAGGCTGGACCTTACCTTCCTTGGCAGGTATTCTCCTTTTCACGAAAACAACCAAAATGGGAGTGGAGGTGGTGGTAATGATGAGTTAGTAGAAACAACAACGAGAGGTGGCTCAATAGAAGCAATGGCATGTCCCTGTCTGAACCGCTCTCCCTACCTCTTCGTTTGATTGCTATCCAAACCAAACCGATAATTGTTGTGGGCCAAAACCCGAAGTACATTATTCCTTACATGTAATCTCCATGCAAATGGAGGATGGGTAATACTTTGGTATATACTTCCTTATCATATGTAGGGTATTTCATAACTCCCCCATGAAACATCTCATAATGATAACATATTGGCTTACCTCCTTGCATCAAAATTGCTCCCATATAATACCCACTTGCATTTGTCTCCACTTCGAAAGGCTTTTGCAAGTTAAGAAATGAAAGAATTGGTGCTTGACTTATCTTTCATTTTAGCTCGTCGAAATATTTCTACCATTCTTTCCCCACTGAAAACTATTACCACTAGTTATTATGGCATGGAGTGGTGCAACCACTATTGAAACAGATGCTATGAACTTCCATAGGTACTATGCTTCCCCAACAAAGCTCCTAACTTCAATGACATTAGTAGGAACTAGCCACTTCAAGATGGCCTCCATATTTGCAAGATCTATCTTGAGTTCCCCTCCACCAATCACGTACCCCAAATACAACAATGACTACTGAGCAAACTCACATTTCTTGAGGTTTTCCAACAACTAATGATTTTTCAGAGTTTCTAACACCTACATGAGATATGATATGTTCTCCTCCCAAGTAGAGCTATAAACCAATATGTCATTCCAAATACTCTATTACAAATGAA